>CAXAKS010000012.1:0-302204 GCA_963969495.1 Ceratothoa steindachneri | reverse complement strand
CTTTCTTTATCAACTCCAATCTCTAACGCACTACTTCTTCATTCAAAGTTTCCGCTACAGCCATTGTTCCCAAGTTAGTAAAAAGATAGGAGGAGGGAAAAATCAATCAAACTACTTGTCACGCTAATTGGGTATGGACTGCAATCCATCCCGTAACGCTCCCGGTTTCGAAGTCTCACGTCCCTATTCGGGCGCCAAATGTAGCGGGCCGAAAATATATCTATAATCCCAATCGATCCAACCCACTTCCTACACTGTCCGGACGTGAGAAATTGAAGGAGAATGAAACGGATTGTATATAGAGTCCCTTTACTTACAAAAAAATGTACAAAATATCTACAATAGAGAGGGGCGATTATATTGGAGATCTCGTTACTTTTCAAAAAAAAATAAAAAATCCTATATATATATATATAAAATCAGAAAAAATAAATAAGTCCCACTTATAAATATTATTAATTGATCCTAAGAACAATAAAAATCAAACAACCCAAATACAATTTGGGTTACTACAGTCAATAAACAACAAAAGATGTGCTCACGTGTTACAAAAAAAATTTTGTATTAAAAAATTGCGCTTCCGAGCTTGGACTAAGATAGGTAACCTTGTTAGAGTTGCGTGGCTCTAATAAGCCTCCTTCGTCAAAGCTAAACTATTTTATACACAATCAAATAGGACATAACATGGCTTGGAACCTTTGTCCTATACTAATGGCCTTTGGTATAATAATAATCAATAGTTAGTCAGCTTCAATTACAGGGGTAATTTACAAGTGCTTGCCCTTCTATCTTTCCAAATTTTGGTGCCTGAAAAGATAAAAAACATTTTATAATAACATGCTAATCAATAAAAAAAACAAACAAACAAAAACCAAACCCATTCCCATTCACACACACATTCTTACAGAGGGAGGGAGAGGGTACTGAGAAAAGGGGTGGGAGAATGGCCCTTTTATACACACTCACATTCGCTCCACCACAATGTTATTGTAAATAAACTTAGTTTTAAGGAAAATAGTCCTTGGATAAACAAAAAATTAAAAGCAGTTTTGATTAATGCAAGAAGTATAGTTAATAAAGTACCTGACCTACATGTATATGTTTATGAAAAAGACCCAGATATAATAATAATTACTGAATCATGGGCATCAAGTAAAATTGGGGAAGCAGAAATAAAACTGAGAAATTATGAAACATTTAGAAAAGATAGACAAACAGGTAACAGAGGAGGAGGAGTTTTAATGTATGTTAAATCAGAACTCAAAGCGACATTAATAGAGGACTTGACGAACAATGAAAACACGGAGTCAGCATGGTGTAAGATAAAAAGTCATGTAAACAACAGCAATATTGTTATTGGAAGATGTTATTTAAGTACATCAGCATCACAAGGAGAAAATGATAGTTTATTTCAAATTCTTGGAACAGTTTGCTAAAGAGAAGAAAATATTGTTATCGCAGGTGATTTTAATTATAGGATGATAGATTGTGACTCTTTGCATGCAAAGGGAGAAGCCCGGGACTTTCTTGATTTAACTATGAATAATTTTCTCACGCAGCATGTAGGAGAACCAACGCGACAGGACAGTATTCTAGATTTAGTATTAACCTCAAATGATAATCTAGTGGACGATGTTAAAGTAAAATCACATTTTAGTAGTAGTGATCACAATATTGTGCAATTTAGTATATCTTTGCCAACGTTAGATTTGAATTGGAAAGAGAAATATCTTGATTATAGGAATGCTGACTTCAAAAAATTAGAAGAAGAATTTAGAAAAGTTGACTGGATCAAAATTTTTAAAGATAAAAATGTATATGAAATGTGGGATTTATTTAAAAAAGAACATGACAGAAAAATAAATTTATGTGTTCCAGTAAAGAAGAGAAGCAAAGCGAAACCTAAGCCACCTTGGTGGAATATACATATAGCAAGAAAAAGAAAAACAAAACTAGATGGTGGAAAAGATATAGAGAAAATCCAGACTTTCAGCACAATGAAAGATATAAAATGCAATGAAAGAATTACGAAAAGAAATAAGAAAAGCCAAGAGAAAGTTTAAACGGAAAATTTCAAGGCAGATTGAGAGACCCCCAAATCTACTATAAATATGTAAGAAGCAAATTAACTGTTAAGGAGGAGGTTGGACCTTTAGAAAATGAAAATGGTAAACTGTAACAGAGAATCTCCAAATGGCAAATAAATTTAATCAATATTTTACATCTGTTTTTACAAGTGAAAGGCTAGAAAATATGCCACAACCAAAAATAATGTATGATGGAAATGATATGTTGAATGATGTTGATTTATCCGAGACTGCTATACATAAAATTTTCAGCAGACTTAGATCCAGAAAAAGCACCTGGAAATGAACAAATTTTTAATATTGTCCTTAGAAACCTTAGACATTTGATATCAAAGCCATTGGAAATTATGTTTAATCACAGTTATGTGCATGGACAAATACCAAGTGACTGGAAGGAAGCGAACATTACTCTAATCTATAAAGGGTCAAGAGCACCAAAAAATTCAGTATCGTCCTATAGACCAGTCAGTTTAACATCCCAAGTCAGCAAAGTTTTTGAAAAATTACTTAGACAAGATATGTTAAAACACCTATTAGAAAGGAATATAATTAAAGATAGTCAACATGGTTTTTTACCTAAAAAGTCTTGTCTGACAAATCTACTTACATTTTTTGAAAAGGTAACTAAATATTTTGATGAAGAGTACCTAGTAGATATCATATACCTGGATTTTGCAAAAGCATTTGATAAGGAGCCTCATCAGAGATTATTACTCAAATTGAGGAGTCATGGTTTTGGAGAAGGAATAGTGAGATGGATAGGTGAATGGCTAACTTCCAGAAGGCAAAGAGTTGTAATACAAGGGCAAAATCGACTTGGAGTAATATAAGTAGTGGTTTACGCAAGGTTCAGTATTGGGGCGATATTATTCCTAGTATTTGTTAATGATATTGACGAAAATATTAAATCCAATATTCTAAAATTTGCTGATGATATAAAGATCTTCGGGACTAGTTCAAATGATAAGGAAATGAGAGTGCTTCAGGAAGACTTAAAAAAACTTCATAAATGGTCAGAGGATTGCCAGATGATTTTCAATGTTAGAAAGTGTAAAACTATAAATGTAGGATTTAATAATGTAAATGCTGTTTGTATATAGCCTAGCACAAGAAAATATTGAAAATGCTGTTACAGAAAAAGATTTAGGTGTAATAGTACATAATACTTTAAAACCAAGTGAGCACATAGCCAAAATTGTTTATAAATCAAATTATGTTCTGGGGACAATAAAAAGAACAATTTACAAGTCAAAATTTAATATTATAAATCTTTACAAAAGCTTAGTCAGACCTATTTTGGAATATTGTTCACAGGCGTGGAGGCCTACTAATTAACAAGACATAGATAATATATAAAAAGCGCAAAGAAGAAGTGTGTGTAAAAAGGGCCATTCTCCTACCCCTTTTCTCAATACCCTCTTCCTCCCTCTGTAAGAATGTGTGAGTGAATGGGAATGGGTTTTTTTTTTATTGATTAGCATGTTATTATAAGATGTTTTTTTCTTTCCAGGCGCCATATTCTGGAAAGGACTTAGTGTCATATATCTTTATATAGCAAACAAAATATTATTAGTATTATAAATGGAAAGAGGGCTTAGAATAGCCACGCAAGAGTGATAAGATCACTTCACTTCCATCAAGCGCAGAGGTGCCAATTGTTAGGAAGTCATAGGCATTTTGCTCACTCGAGTGTCAGGTGGCTGGACGTCCCCCACCCTCTTTGTACCACGTGAGGCCTTCTCTTTTCTTGTTTGTTAACTATATATTGAAAGTTGTAGTCCGGATTTTTTTGGTTGCTTGTTTGATTTTTTTAATTGTTCTTAGGATCGATTAATAATATGAATAAGTAGGATTTGTTTATTTTTTTTATTTCGGGTATAAAGGAAATTTAGCTATATTTTGTGTGTGAATAGTAACGAGATCTCCAATATAATCGCCTCTCTCTATTGTGTGAATATTTACCTCATATTTATGTAAATATTGTATTTTTTTGTAAGTAAAGGGACTGTATATACAATCCGTTTCATTCTCCCATCGATTTCTCACGTCCGGATCAGTGTAGAAAGCGGGTTGGATCGATTGGGATTAGAATATATATTTTCGGCCCGCTACAACTGATTTAAGAAATGAATCATATGAAAATAGATTAAGAAGTTGTAATCTTATGGCATTGGAAATGAGACGACATAAAAGTGATTTAATAGAGATTTTTAAGATAATGCATGGTTATGAAGGATTAAGAAAGGAAGATTTTTTTACAATAATTGATGAAGGAAGAACTAGAGGTCATGGCCTGAAAATCTTTAAGGATAGATCAAGATTGAATATCAGAAAGTTCTCCTTTAGTCAAAGAGTTATTGATGAATGGGACAATTTAGATGACCAAACAGTCTATGCAAGGTCAATAAATTCATTCAAATCAAAAATTGGCGAATTATTTGAAGAATGTCCGGAGCTACGAATAAGCCTGAGAAGGCTGCCTGCTCCATTAACAAGAAGAACGTTGGATGCTGCTTAACCAGCTCTGGTGGGGCTAGTAAGTTACTGGTAAGTTACTGGTATGTATTTCTGACACAATCCTATGGCTACATTTTGTGGGTGGATTTGACAGATACAGATGATTTTTGATAGCCCCTAGGGCTTTTGTCATCGGTTTCTATTACAATTTAGAAGATAAATTTCATATAATCAAACTTAAAAATAAACTCAATGTAAGCAAATGGTTAGAAAGCCCGAACGAGAACTTTGTTCGGAATTCATTAGATATCAGCTTTATAAACCGAAAACTATCCAAATGATACTTTATTTATTCACTTACTAATATGGAAATACGATAAGAGAACTAGTAAGTTATCATAAGGATATGAAATAGGTATCAAAATTTAAGAAATAAAGATTGAATTATTTCATCTTGGAAAAAATATTCCATTAACTAAATTGTTTCATTATTGTTTATTCATTCGTCTAGTCTATTTTGTTTACTAAGCTGTCGAACACTATCTCAAAATAAACATGTAGCTTATACACTTCGTATCATTTCATCCTATAATTTGGCAAAGAGAGTGAGATAAATACGTACATAAAAAATGGATAATATAATGTAGATCCATATGTAATATAGGTAACTACAAGCAACTGTACTCTTTAAATTAAGCAATATTTAGTGGCGATGAGATGAGATGAACCAGAGCAAGAAGGTTAGGTTAGACTCAGTCTACCGTAAGCTTACCAAAGAAGCAGTAAATCACTCCAGCCACTACAGCAACCATGATATGGAATGTTCTCATTCCCAAATCCTTCCCAGTACAAGGGAATTCATCTTCATCAGTCAAAAGATGGAAGAAATGTCTTGTAACTTTCGAAATCTACCTCAAGGCCACAGGTGTAATCAAAGAGGAACAAAAGGCAAATTTTCTTCATATTGCAAATGGGGAAGTGCAAGAAATATTTAGTATTTTGACATCAGCAGATCATTCATACCAGGACATTACCACTCGCCTTAGTAATTATTTTACACCCAAAGGTAATAGGTATGAACGTGTTTTATTCAGCCAGTGTGTCAATGAAATTAATGAAAAAAACAGATGCTTTTGTGACTAGGCTTAATCGTTTTGCCAGTATCTGTGAGTTTGTTGATGCTGATGATGTCATAATTGATCAAGTTACCAAGTGTAATTCTCATGAGATAAGAAAGAAGCTACTTCAGGAAAAATAACTTAACCTTAGACAGGGTATTAGAAATGGCTAGAGTATTAGTAGCATCAAATTCACAAGCTCAGATAATTGAGGTTAAAGTTGGTCTTCGCAATTATTCCCATTAAGGTGTCATCTTACTCACAGAAACCACAAAAGCAGTGGCAAGCTAGCAGCAGCAAAAAGGCACAAAGGAATTCTGAAGTTAGCCATCCTACATGTACAACAAATAAAGTGGATAACAATAAAATATCACTACATAATGTAAAAGGGCAACAACCTAGATTTCGTTCATGCTACATTTGTGGTAGGGTAGGTAATTATCCTAATGACAGAACAAAATGACCTGCCACTGATAAACAGTGTCATTGTTGTAGATGCAAAGGTCAATTTTCTAGCTTATGCAGGCTTCGTAAAGCAGAATCAAACAATTCAGCTTCTGCTCTTAATAAACCAGAAGCAGACACACTACTAATAGGAATTTGTGTTTTACATCAATTCTATCATTAACCATGAAAGTCTATTAATACTAACAGTCATCATAAATGGTACACTACATTGTATTATAATTGTGGGTTTGGCTAAAGTAAAGGTGGTACAGTATACTTAACAGGGGGCATTAGGAATCTAGCTACAATAGCAAAACCATTATGTCAAGTGCTCAATAAAATGTAGAGTAGAACTGGACTGACGATTGCAAAAGGTCTTTCGAGAACATCAAAGCAGAAATAACTTCACCCAAATTTATAACACATTTCAAAATGGATATGCCAGTAAAACTTATTTGTGATACCTCACGGGTAGGCGCATTGTTAGCTCACGAAATGCATGATGGTACATAAAAGCCATTTGTTTATACATTATGGTTTCTAAATAAAGCAGAGAAGAATTATTCACAGAGTAAATAAGTTTCACATATATTTGTCCGGTAGGAAAGAATTCAAATTAGTAACAGATCACAAACTATTGCTATCCATTGTTAGAAGAAAAGCAGGTTTACCAACTCTAGTAGTTGCACAATTGCAGCGCTGGGCTATTGCACGCACATCATACAATTACACATTGGATTATAAGTCGTCAAACAAGATAGTAAACGCAAATGCACTACTTCGTTTGCCAGTAGACAAAGCACCTGATGATCATGATGCTAGTACTCTGTTGATAGACAAGAGATCCTACACTATCAAAGGTATCACAAGGACTAATTACTGGGAGAGACTCATTGCTAAGAAGTGAAGATTGTAAGCAATTTGTGGTAGTATGATCAGAGCTCACTGTTGAATATGATTGCATATTGCGTGGATCCATAGTAGTTGTCCCCAAAATCACTTAGAGAACAGGTTCTAACAGTGTTACATATTGATCACCAAGGTATTGTCAGAGCAAAGGCAGTAGCCAGAAGCTTTATGTGGTGACCAGGAATAGATAGGGAATTTGAGTGATATATCAAACAATGTAAATCACGTGTTAGCTATCAGAATGATTATAAACCAGCTCGATTTCATCCCTGGGAATATCCTAGATATGCTTGGCGGCGACTTCATATTGACTATGCCGGTCCTTTCCTAGGATATTCCTGTCTAATCATTGTAGATGCTTACAGCAAGTGGCCTGAAGTAATTCTATTGCAATCAACTACATCAGTCATCGTAATTTGGGGCACTTATGCAAGTTTTTGCAGTAGAAGGCTTGCCAGAAAGTATTTTATCAGATATTTCTCATAGTTTTGCTCTCAGGAGTTTAGAGATTTTTTTAGAAGTAAATGACATTCAGCAGATATAGTCAGCACATTATCATCCCGCCACCAATGGGGAAGCTGAAAGATTTGCACAAACATTCAAGTAACATATGAAATATACAAATGCAAACTGGTCTAAGATATATGCTAGGATCAGTAAGTTATTTTTATCCCACGGGGCAACTCCGCAGGCAACAACGGTCATGTCACGATCCCTTTTATTAATGGGGAGGAGGATCAGAACTAAATTAACTTAACATTACCAAATTTGATTAGTGAACAGCAAAGTAAGAGCTGGATGTAGTTCAATGATATTGGTAAAGTCAGAGAATTTAAACCATCATCCTCAGTTATGGTTAGATCAAACAAATGGGTGTCAGGAACCGTTGAAAGTCCAAGGGGTAATATGCACTATAATGTTAATATAAATGGATATGTAACAAAGATACCTATTGATCAGTTAAAGCCATCTTTGACAGTTTAATCACAGACTATACCCATGGGACAAAACTTTTGCAGAACATAGTAGTATACAGTATAGCAATGCCTCTGGGCATTTCTATAATTAAAACATCCTGGAAAACTTAAATATGTATATACATCAATTATTATGTAAAATTCATTATGCATTACTTTAACTTGTCAATTTAATCATTTAATTATTTTAATTTAACTGTTAATTTAATCTTTCAATTAATGTACTTCAACTTTTGCAAATTAAATCATTTTATGTTAAACTTAATAATTAATTAATTCATTTATTTCACCTGTCAATTCATTTAACGTATACTGTTCCAAACAACATCTCTTAAATTTCACACACAAACAAACAAACACACGTTCCCAGCCCGATCAAATGAGCACGCTTTACTGCCCACTTGACTCGCTGCTTTATTCGTATAAAGGTCGGTAACCATTCCTTCTACAATTATTCATTTACCTCTAAAAAAAATCATACTGACTTAATTCCACTCTCACATTCTTTGCAATCGACCATACGAGAGTAAGTCCTAATTATATTTACTTCTCATTGCAGCCCCAATTCAGTCCATTATAGATACTCTAAATTACTACACTATATCAAAGATACTCTATATTATATACTCTACATTATTTACTCTATATCAAAGATACTCTATATTAGATACTCTTTATTATTTACTATATTATTATTTACTCTATTATTCACTCGATATTGCTTCACCATATTATCCACTATATTTACTTAACCTACTTATCTCATTGTACATTCGTTGATTTTCTGAATATATTAATATTTGTGTAATTGTCTTTCTTAACGCCCAAGTCATTATTCGAAAATTTATTTCGCTGTCGCCTTTAGGCCTAAAGCTAACGGCAGACATATTCGATCAAACAAAATTTATGGTTATGGTTTTCGAAACGCTATCTAGGCTGATTTATTAACCGAAGATAAATCACATTGATAACCATACACTATAACACCAATCAGTTCCTACCATTATTGGTGAACAGGCAATACAACTACGGTGCCTTCGAACCAAAGTCATGTTACACACAGATCTCTTCCTGATAGGGTAACAAGAGGATTCGCTCCAAAAGATTTGATTTGTAAAGCAAAGTTATCATGTCAGGGACAGAGTTTATATTTTACTATGGAGTTTATTTTTGTATGTTTGTAAAATAAAGGAAATGTACTTTCTTTTCATAAGGGGAAAGGAATGTTAAGTATTCAGTATTCAATGTTTAAGTTACCGCTGAAATATATTCTCTCTTGTGAGCTTAAAGTTTCGAATGTCTATTACTTAAAGGATCTGATTATTCTCATTTATTGCTTCATCTATTGGTACTCATTCGTTTATTGTATTTTGTTTAATAAGCTCTCGATCACTCTCGTAATAAGCATGCAGCTTGTACACTCTGTGTTATTTTATCCAAGAATTTGGCAAAGAGGCTGAAATAAATACGTGCATAAGATAATGGATAATATAAATCCATAGGTGATATAGATAACTACAAACAACTGTATTTTTTTTCGATAATGGGTATTTAGTGGAACTCAAAGACACCACACCTACAACCGCTTAGGAGATTAAGGACGATAGCAGTTGATCATACAGCCCATGCTCTCGGTTCTTCAAGTTACCACAATCAACTTAACCTAACTAACGCAGAATACATCCAAGTGTGGTGTTTAGACTCAAGAATTGCATCCAGGTGAGATTCTCGGGTCATATATACTTAGAAGTGGAGTGGCCAGTCTGCAACTCTTCCTCTCTTGCCCTTCAAAGTGGCTAGAGTTTAAAAAAAAACAAAGCCTGCTCTGTTGACCTCTATAAGTACTACAACCTCTTGCACCCGAGATCCGGTGGAATAAGGTGGTCAACCAATTACTCACAAGAAAGGAGATATTGGGGCAAAACCGATCTTCTCCCTGGTCCGGTCTGACCTGCAAGCATTAATGGGCGTTGTTTATAGTTTCCAAAGTCTTTCTTCTGACAGAGCAGGAGGTTACTGGTCACGTCATTAGGCCTAGACAATGGGTTCAGTCGATAGAGGTACCTCATTGCGGTGTGGGAGATTAGAGTTGGTACAGAAAGACAGAAAATAGATGTTAGCAGAAGAAAGAGAGGCTAAGCTGGGAACGGATATGGCGCTAAATTGCGTGAGCAGGTCTGCCAAGTACACAATCCAGCCTGGCTTGTGAGGGACCAAGTCATAAATGACGCATAAATAGGTTGATGTGATATCAGTGCCGTGCAGTCAATGGAAGCAAGTGAAGCAATGCTTGCCTTATTTAAGAACAAAAGAAAAATAAATTACACCCCAACAATAAATATGACAGCAGAATCAATTTTATTCTCATAATTATGCTTGCATATACTTGTATACACAATACGGTGCCGTTCACTTTAAATCGAGTTGGTGTTAGTCGTCCCAGATGAGCCCGACTGCAATCGAAAAAATGCATCATTTTCGTCGAGATTTCTACTCTTTTTCTCTTAATTTCAAGAATAGTTCTTTTTGGTGCTTTGGAATGAATAGTTTAAAAGATATTTTGCTTTTATTAGCAATAATATACAAACATTAGAGTTTTATGATTTTTATTACATACTCTTGTCCGATCATCTCCCTCCCATGATACTTTTAAACGTCTCCTGAAGACTCATCTCTTCAGAATTGCCTTCTCTCCCATGTAAACTTTCTCTACACTTGCTAGACAACCTGCGCTCTGGGAGGGCTAACAGCCCTGAAAGGCGCATTATGAATACCTATTATTATTATTATTATGATTATTATTATTATTATCTAGATATTTCAACGCCATGCTAGAATTAAGAAAAAAATAAGTAATTTGTATATGGAAAAGGAAGTAAATTTAGCTTTGCAATCATCTGCTTGCATCTTGAAACCCTGCCGGGTTGACAGAATCTAGGAACACATTGACGTAACTATTATTATGCGCTGAAGCTTAAACAATTTTTTAGGTTATATTTAAATACTGGTTTTGAGAAAGAAAGTAGCAAAAACTCTAGTATGGTTAAGCTCTTAAATCTTAAGCATTTTTTATATTTCCGGGATTCTGGCGGGCCTATTACCATAGTCATCCTTCGTATCTTTGAGATCAGTAGCCCTAAGGCGGTGCTTAGATAAGTCTGGCCTATTGTTGATTCATTTTTTTTAAGTGATAATTCCCTTTTAAACGAAATCGATGCCAATGAAGTTGGTCAAAAATTCGATTGCATTATTGAAAAATGATTAAAAGGAAGTTCAGTGCGATGACTTATAATGAAAGAGAAAATATTATTAAAACAGGTAGGCCCGTTGCACTCGCAAATGCAATGTAGGCAATATGATAGAACATCTTGGCCAGCTGGTTGTGCATACTTACAGAAGCTATTTTAAAATTTAAATAAAGTTTAGAAAAATAACATTTAAATATTAGTTAAATTTTATAGTTATTTTTAATGAACACCAAATTTACTTCAATTGACATATTTATTTTTGTGAAACTTAAATTGTTTTCTCATTTTCAAAAATCACCGCACGCCACTAGTGAGTATGTATCGTACATAGCGATCACTTCGTATTTATTATGAAACTAAATCTCCTCTCCAATGGAGAAGACATGAGTCCAACAAAGATGTGCAGTAGTGAAGAAGAGTTCCTCCACCCAAAAGGTTTCTCAAATTCCGCCCCACGCTTACACCAAGGTTGGGCGAGGTTTGGCTTATGAGAACCTAACCCGAGATTTGGGAAAAATAGACCAATGATAGAGAAAATGGTTTGTTTGTGGACTAGATCTTGAGTCTAGACTATTCTGCCTCTGGGTTTCTTGTCTTTTCAGGTCTCTACCCTGGGTGCGTTAAAGAATGGTGTTCGCACTTGTACAGCGATGGACAACGGATAGTGTCCTCTTGGGGCCCAGCTCCTAATTGAGCAACAGCCTGCCACTACCTGAAGTTCTGTTGTGGCAAACCACAAACTTTTAGTTGGCTTGGCATCAAAGCCCCTCCTCCCCTCATAGGCAGTACAGCGTTATGTACCCGAAAATTTGGTCATGCACAGATGCCTTATTAGGAAAATGGGGGATATTCAGGAGAATTGCGCGCAATAGAACAGGGGTAGACACAGGACACACGGCCTCGGTTCCCACCCTTTCAGTTGGGGTCAAGCGATTTACCATAACTCATTTTGGGATTTAAGACCCGCCTTTGTTCCCTGGGCATTCCAGGGACACCTCGTAGACTCGAGGTTCGTCACTTTCATCAAAGCTGGTGTGCCTTTTCTCCCCATCTTCCATTGTAGATTGAGGTTCCGGCCCCAGTGACGTCCGTGGCGGGACATAGGCCCTATGAGTCCCTCCTTGGTCATGATAACCAACTCTACAAAAGTGACTAATAACGAAACACTGCCGAGGTCAATGATGCAGAGGGGGAAGCCCCTTCTCCGCTCGAGAGGCTTGGAGTGCCCCCCCGAGAAATCACCCATTATACACACATGTTTACTTCTACATGTATGTTCTATTTTTTGCCACAAATGACACAAAGCTTCTGTGAATATATTTGTTAGTCATATAATAATCACATATATCCATAATGGCTGTATTAGTATCTGTTTCAATTGTAGTGTTTTAATAACACTGGAGATTATCTCTTAATAAATAATCGCCAAGCACCCTACCAATTTCCTCCATTTAGGGGGACGGCTTTCACATCGTCTCCCCTCTGCTTGAAGTCAATAGTACTCTATGAGATATAAGGCGTCGTGGCTGTTTCGGAGACCGTATTCTGATTATATAGTGACTCACAAAGCGCCATGAGTGCTTTCCGAACCAAAGAATACCCACACCCACTAGTTCACGGCAAACGTGACACCATGTTGCTGAGAACTGGTTGAATATCAAGATTATCTTCTGCTGGGTTCCTGGACATATGGAAATTGCGAGGAATAAGCGCACCGATTAGGGTAGGTGCTCAAGACTCCTCAATGACTGTGTGACAGGACCACCGTTTCGCTAAGCCTCACACAGACTACACCGCAGGATTCAGGACAGGCCTCCGCATTGATTATCAAAAATATGAGAGGAGAATCTAAAGTTTCGTGAAATTTTGTCGCGACTCTTTCCATCGACCTACACCCCAATGCAGTGAAGGCTTTCTGTCGTATAATGCAAAAGGTGGACTCTATCCACCACACTGGCCTCCGCCTGGCAGCCAGTACCTTCTTCACGAAGCCCATTGAGAGCCTACATATCGAAGCTGAAGAGAACCCACGCCCTCTGTGCTATGCACGGAGCAGTATGCGCCTGTACGCGCGAGCCTGGCGCCGCCATCAGTCGACAATGCCTCTCACTTCATCCGCAGCCGATCTTGACGGCGCTTATGCTGCCGAGAGACGACAGTCATACCCTAATCCCTTTAGGGTTAGGTATAGGAAACTCCTTCAAGAGCTCGATGTAGCTATCGGTCCGGTGGTTCTGCCAAGGAGGCAACCCTGGAGGTTATCACCTTTGACTATTTGTCACCTTGGCTCTACTTAAAATGCCCACACAGCGCCAGGAGTATGGCGTTCAACCTTTTTGGAGAAAACTGCTTTTCCTGCTGCATACAAATGGCGTAACTCGTCTGATCATTATTGGGTATGTAATTTGGCTGCTTATGGTGGGTGTGATTTATTGCCTTGTTGGTTGCCAGGTCAACTAAAAGTCTCGGGCTACGCGTTTGGGTCTGTCATATTACAGATCTTCAGATCCTTCTCGTCTTATCGCCTACTAGTAAGACTTATCTGTTGGCAATTGCTGATGTTTGAGACCGACTAAGTGTGAGTTGCTGTAGCGTTTAACTGTGACCCCGTCCCAAACCTTGATGTTGTAGTGGTAGGTATCAAAAATTAGTAATTGCATTAGGGTCTTCCTAAATTCTACCAAACCTTAAATAATAAGTTTCTATATTCAATTAAAAACTTACAATAATGTAATTTAAATGATATAATTTAAAGGAATACATGTGAATGCATCTATACATACATATATACAAATCTTCAAAATATGGGCAGAAGATACCTTTTTAGAAGTAAATATAACCTATCCTCTGTTGCTAAGCAACCATTAGTTTCACACAATGGCTGTCAGCCACTCAAGCAGCTGGGTGGCAGAAACATGGCTGGAGGAAATCTCTCAAACCATGCTATTATCTGATGTCTATCAGATTAACAACAAGGAAAGATAAGGATTATTATCTTTATTCAACTACTGAAGATATTTTTTCTCAAGTTCGATGAAGAGGGACTTACTGAAAAAGGGGCCCCTATTTTTTTAAGGATTAAACTCCCAAAAGGAAACATTTGTTCAATAAGGTTATGAAGCTAATGAAGGGTAAGCTTCATTATTAAGTCAAATATCCTCCATTTTTCTTGTATTTTTCAGAGGTTTGTTTAGTTTTAGATTTGGACTCTGGTAGCATTAAGGACTTTTAGACTATAGCGTACGAGAAGTGCAAGCGAGCGGCTTAAAAGCTTTGTTTGAATGAGTCTCTTTTGAGACTCAGGATGGCCGAGTGGATTCGCCGCTGGCTAAGAGTGGTCCAGCGACGCGGGAAGCTGTTCGCAACTCGCCTACGCCATTAATTATTTATTTGCCCCTTTCCTACTCTCCTCTATCTACAACACTCAGTAGCCTATAACCTTCAATGTAAAATAAACACCTTATTTAACCTCTAAACATAGATACATAGAAAATATTTTATAGTAGGGTGGGAACGAGGAGAGCTAAGGAACGCCTCTAACTGGTGGATGGTCTCTCCTCTCTCGCTCCTTCCCGTGAAGAGGCCTCCACTTTATCAGCCCCTCCACGAGAGCCCCCGCCTCCAAGAGTCTGCTGTTTGGGTGGTACCCGTAACCATTTTCTGGGCTCTCTCCACAATGGGGAGGGGGTTTCACCCCTCCGTAGTCTTACGGGTAAAGAGCACCCCCTTCTTTTCTGGAGTGGCCCACAATCGGCCCCCTATTTACTAGGGAGGTGGAGTCGCCTTCACTCTCCAAGAAACCCCTCACAAGAGCAGGGAGTGTGGTTGAAGCACATATATGGAAGTACTGGTGGATCGCCTTAGGGGGGTCCTTAATGGTAGAACCCTGTGGAATCTACTATAATTAATGTATTCTAGAATCATGACTGTAAGGACGCCTGGCTCGCCGGTTCCCATGACATTTAAGTTTATTTGAGTTGTGTCGGGAGGGGCCAAATCTCAGCAACCAAAAGAGAGAGAGAGAGAGAGAGAGAGAGAGAGAGAGAGAGAGAGAGAGAGAGAGAGAGAGAGAGAGAGAGAGAGAGAGAGTTGCGTGGCCGCCCCCCAAATGCATGCTGTCCCCAGGGATAAATTGGAAGTGAAAAAATCACCCCCTATTTAATGGAAGGTTACGACTACCTGATTTAAAGATTCGGATAAGATGGGGGAACATTTTCAGCAGGAGGGAAAACACCCCATGTTCAGGCTTCATTAAAAAGAAGGGATATTATTGAAGAGGGAAATTAAGAGTAAGTTTGCAAATGAAGGAGGCAACAAAAAAGGGGAAAGAAGAGGTGAATTTAGAGTAATTGACCGGGAAACTCACCAGCCAAAGGGGATTGGTTCATGGTGCAGGGAGAGAGAGGTCTCTTGATCAACTGTAACGTTTTGGCTCACTTTCAGCCTTGATGAGTCGGTGTCTGTTATTGTGGTCTCATTAGTGCTGTTGCTGAGGGAATGTTGTCATTACCAACACTTCGGCCACATAATTAACCTTGTAGACGTGCTAAATCGGGTCATTCTCAAAGACGTCCAAACTGCTCTAATACGTACACGATAAAGATGGATTTGCATGAATTGTGGCGATCGCCTCCTGCTTCTTCTACACATTGTGATTTGTTTATAAAAGTGGTCATGGCCATCTGGTATGTGGTTTTAGTTTAAGGGGTCGAGTAGGACCTTCTTTGCTCAGCCCCTAAAGGGGAAAGGGTCATAAGCCTAATAGACCTTCGAGGCTTGTCTCTGCGAGACCCAAAACCATTCCCTTGTTTTTTTTTCTAAAAAGGCCTCCGGGCTACTTCCGAGGAGTTGAAAAGGTCTGGGGTCTTCTCCCGTTCTTCCTTACTGGTCTGTCTTTAGGGTAACAGAATTACACCCTGTGGTTACGTGGTTGTCGAGATTTTTCTCCTGTTCGGAAATCTCAATGGTAGGCTCCCCCTTTTGGGTGACTCCAGGATGAACCCCAGGTACTGTATCTTTGAGGACCCAATCAAAGATCGTTGTCCTCTAGGTGGAAGTGTTCACACACCACTGTCATACAATTGCTTCATTTTTCTGTCTTGAGCTGCTCCTTCACTCTCTCGATGCACAAGTTGACTTTGGATGAGAGGTGGTAGATTTAGGGGGGGGGGGATATCCTTATTATCCCCTCTCTCGTTTATTTATCTATATTATTCTCGCTTTTCCACTAGGTTTCCTCGATGCAGGTTGTCTTCTTGTGGCATATTCTTCTTGTGGCATATTCATTTTCTTCCATTTATCTTGAGTTGATGATTTCTTGGTCTTTCTTGATGAGTTTGTCCTTCAAGCGTTTTCTTTCTTGGCCTCGTTTTCTTTCTTGAGAGATCTTCATAAAAGTTTTTGGACTCTGGAATTTCGAACGCGGTACCGTTTGATTTAAACGCCAACACTCTAACCTCACGACCGGCTTAATTCTGTTCTTTGGTTGGTAAATTTATCGGCTATTTATATTATCGAGTTAAAAGGAATTTTTCTCTGATACATTGTTTGCACTTCTACAGATGACCTCATTGGTAGCGATCACTTTTCCATCCCAATATCTTAGGCTGCACCACTGCCGTTCGAGAGACCATTTCGGTGGGGCTTGGATCGAACAGGATGCCGTGAATTCGACTAAATAACTAACTTCTATATCTCTTTTGGTCGTCTTCTGGAGGCGAGACAGCCATTAGATAGAAGCGATACGCCTACAAGCGCTATAACGGCCGCCAGAACGAATTCGCCCTCTGTGAATTCCGTAGGGCGAGAGGCAAGGTTAGATTTCGTTTCGAAGCACTCTAAACGATCTTACTGGAGTCCATACCTGTATTTATTCAAACAAGAATCCCCTCTTGTAGAGGCGTAGAGCAATGTCAAAAGAATTCATGGGTAAATTCAAATAAACTTCCCTCTTCGGGAAGATTGGTCTACAGTTTCGGACCATTTGCCCGTGTTGGAAAACTACGCGAACGCTTTCTTAACAGTGCCATGGTCGCTGAGGGCTGACAACTGGACTTCACCTTCTGAGACGAGAGACCCTTTAATAACCACAGTCTTCGTCGAATGAGTTATGTTCTGCCATCGATTCTTTCGTAGATACGGTCACTATACCTAATTACAAGTCCTACGCCATTCATCGACACCATTGACTGAGGTATTTTCTTTATGTTAGCTTTGTTCAAAGTGATCTTATCGGAAGGAAGCTTCACAAATTACTGGCTAAAGCTACCGTGCTTGCTTTTCGCAATCCAGGAGATATCACTTTACTCCGACCTGTTTCTGCCCAATTTCTCTAAACTCCTAGTTTATGGAGAAAATAGTTAACGCTATGTTAGCTTATATTTTTGGAGAGAAAAGCCCTCTGTTTTTCTTACGGTATGGCTTCCATAGTATTACTCTATTCAAACTAGAGAGTGAGTTCTGCGGGCCTCACCACCCCCTCCCCCCAAATCAATTTTAGACGGTTATTTTCTTTTGGAGAAGGTTTATAAAACTACATGTCTATTCGATATCACGAATAAGCGCCATATTAAAGGAGCTAGTGGATAACGCGTCAATTTTATGTTTAATTTTGATCTCGAAAATATCAACGAAATCATCTAATGAAACCCTGACCCATTTGAGTTTACGCCTAGGCAATTTCTGGGAGATCTCGGTGCAGCTATCGTACCGGTGACACTCATAGTTCTGTCGCTAACCTGGAGGATACAAACTATAAGATTTGTCGCCATACCTCTTCTTCAAAAGTAACCACAGCGACGAGTATACTATCTCCGTTTTTCTTGAAACATACATTGTGCGACGTTGGAAATGATGTCACAGATCACGGTGGTATCGCTTCAGTTCAAGTTTAAAGCCGTGTTTTCTTGTTCTCCCATCGTTGAGCTGGAAAATATCCCCGTAATCCAGTCTGCCGAAGCCTCGAAGTATTTTAAATACTTCGATAAGCTGACCACGTAGTCTCCGGGTCTCCAGCGAGAACATATCTAATTCCCTTAATCTATCTTCATAACTTTTATGTCTGATAGAGGGAATAAGTTTGGTTGCCCTGGCTTGCACGCGTTCCAAACTCGCGATGTACTTTCGAGATGAAGGACTCCAAAATTGCACGACATACTTCAGGTACGGTCGGACGAGGGAGTTGTACAGACACAGTACTATCTCCTTGTTCTGATATCCAAACTGTCGCTTTATATACCCTAACATCCTTTGGGCTTTCTTCTCCACCTCAATACACTGTTTCGAGAACTTGAGGTCACTCGTGATAGTTACACCCAAAGCCCTTCTCAGTTTCGGTGGATTCAAGAGCAGTGCCCTTAAGGATATAGGGTGATTGAGGATTTCGGTGGCCGATATGCATCATTTTGCATTTATTTACGTCGAAAGGCATTTGCTACGTATGAGACCACTCCCCAATCTTTCGAAGATCATCTTGCAGGCGGGCAGAATTTCCATCCTTTGCAACGTTTATACCAAGTTTGGTATCGTCGGAAAATTTAGAAATCTTGGCAACCATGTCACCGTCCATGTCGTTGATGTAGATGATGAATAGTAGTAGGCCTAGGCCAGAACCTTGAGGCACTCCGCTAGTAACGGGTACCCACTCAGAAGCCTGTCCATTCACCACCACCCGTTGCCGTCTGCCATTTAGCCGGTCCTCTATCCAGCCTGCTACTTTTCCGTCTATGCCCAGCGCTCGCACTTTACGGAGAAGGCGGCGGTGTGGTACCTTATCAAAGGCTTTCTGAAAGTCTAAGTAGACCACATCCACCGCCTTGTCCCGATCGTGCTCACTGAAGACGAAGTGCAAGAATTCCACAAAGTTCGTCAGGCATAACCGTTACCTTTGGAAGCCATGCTGGAAACTCCTCAGTAGCAGCTTTGACTCTAAATGCGACGTCATTTTGTCCACCATGATGCTTTTCACGAGTTTACCGACTGTCGAAGTCAGACTCAGGTCAGTAGTTCGACGGTTGGCTACGGTCTCCTTTCTTGAAGATAGGAGTCACCTCTGCTTCACGCCAGTCTCTAGGAACGCATTCGGTCCGGATTGACATGTTGAAGATTGCGCTCAGGTGTCGTGACACTTGATCGCGCACTTCTTCAACACTTTAGGTAGAAACCCATCCGGGCCAGGTGACTTATTTGTCATTAGGTCACTGTCTTCTTTTTTATTTCTCCTTCGGTGAAGTCCATATCCTCCAGCTTTTCCCCCGAGTAGGAATCCGTTGGCTGGGGGATGGGACCACACTCTTCAGTAAACACTGAAGAAAAGTAGTCGTTGAGGAGGTTAGCATTTTCTGCATCTGAGTGCTTTAGTGTCCCCGCCGCATTCCTCAAAGGACCAATCGTTCGATGGATTGGTTTACGGCAGTTTACATATCCAAAGAACTCCTTGGGATTCTCTTTACAGAGTCTCGACACTCGGAGTTCCTCAGACCGCTTAGCCACCCTTATGCTGGACTTCCCTTACCCCTCCCACGCATTCCCTTCCCGCCCCACCCTTTGCCTTACCCTCCCGTCTCAACCCTTGCCCTTCACCTGTCGTACAAACTATTATCTTCCCCTCCCTTACTACTATTTCCATTTAATTTATTTCCCCTCATTTCCCCCCCACCCTTTCCTTTCCACTCCAGTCCCACCATTTCCCTTACTCTCCCGTCCTACCCTTTCCCTCCCTTTTCCATCTCCCCCTTTCCTTTCCTGTCTCACTCTTGCCCTTCTCTTCTCGTTTAACCCTTTCCCTTCCCCTCCCATCCCCTCAAACACACTCCCTCCCCCTCCCATCCCATCAAACCCCCTCTCATCCCGTTAAACACACTCCCCTCACACCCATTCATTTCCCCTTATTCCTTACCCATTATCTCCCCTTCTCGTTTCAGGCATTCCCTTTCCTTCCCATTCCACCATACCCTTCCCCTCTCGTACTACCCTTCCCCTTCCCTTTCAGTCCCACATTTTCCCTTCTCCTCCCTTTCTACCCATTCCATTCCATTTCCGCCCCACCCTTTCCCTTCCCTTCCTTATCCACCAAGTTCCTTCCCCTCCTGTCCCACAGATTCTCTGCCCCTCCAGTCCCACCCATTCCCTTCCCTTCCCGTCCCATCCTTTATCTTCCATTCCGGTTTCACCCATTCTTTTTCCCTCCCGTCCCACCCATTCCTTTTCTTTCCCCTCCCACCCATTCCTTTTCCCTCATGCCCCACCCATTCCCTTCCTCTCCTCTCCCACCCATTTATTTGCCCTCATATCCCACCCATTCCCTTTCAGCCAAACCATTTCCCTTCTCCTCCCTACCTACCTATTTCTTTCCCTTCCCCTCCCACCCTTTCTTTTCCCTCCCCGCCCCACCCTACATACCATGGCCCATATGCAGATCATGAGTCTAGCGTCTTCTCTTCCCCTCTTTTATATAATCAATCGCATCAAAGTCCAGAAATGGAACCTGGCCCCGCCTCTGGAAAGGGCCCGGGGTAGGAGGAACCCTCGAAGACCTGGACGGAACGGTCCAAAAGTCCAGGGTAATGCCCGATCGAGATAAAAGGGCGGGTAGTGAGGTGGGCTTTGCGGGTCTAAAAAAAAATACCCACAGCCACAGACAGGAAATAAAATGTCTTATAAGAGGCGTGACTAAGGGGAGACGGGGATAGATGACGATGCGGAATTGAGGGAAGCAGGCCGGGGGGAAGGGGAGAGGTCGGGG
Source organism: Ceratothoa steindachneri (assembly GCA_963969495.1). Lineage (NCBI taxonomy): Eukaryota > Metazoa > Arthropoda > Malacostraca > Isopoda > Cymothoidae > Ceratothoa > Ceratothoa steindachneri. Next base: position 281,219 of record CAXAKS010000012.1, on the reverse strand, counting down.
AAGAGGATTGGGCATGAAATGAGAGCCACCATTCTCTCCACGCTCTTACAGGAGCAGAAGGTCATGGTGAAGGGATGGTAGGAAGAGAGATCAGATGGATCAGCATCATCCAGGCAGAGGTGAAATTGTCCTCTTTTATGAGTCAATGAGGAAGTGACGGATCAGTACGTGGTGTTACAGGAAGCATTGGGTCACGTCTTGATTCGACATAAATATGAGCTAAAATAGATGAATTAAAGTACACTTATCGATTTAATAGAGCTTAATCTATCTAAAGTGACTTGGAAGCGATGCGAGGAACTTGGAGCCCTGAATATTGTAGTCTGATCTTATGTCTATATAAATAAGAGCTAGAAGAATCCGAGGAGGAATTCGCAATAGAGACTAAATGGCACAGGGTGACTCGGGGACATCAGACAAGGCAATAACGTCCTACAGCAGATAGCGTAGTATTTTAGTGCCTAAATAAACGGTAAACTTAGGCAGGTAATAAAAATAAAGAATTGGACTCTACAATAATGGTTTGAAATGAGAAGAGGCTGTCTTGAAGAGAGCCATTCAAAATAAAAGTATTCGTGTTTGTTCACACAACAAACAGAGCCATGTTTCCAATCAGGGAACTTAGATAATTAAAGAATTTCAAATCCTAAAGAAATTAATACTTTTGAAAAATATCAAAATTTGTAATAAAAGAGTGAAAAGATTTATTGATTCTTTTATCTTATAAGAGAAAGTATTTAATCGGTAACTTATCCAAAGGGCGATATAAATTGAGGACGGGAAGAAGAATAAAAAGGTAAAGATAAAAGAGAAAGAGATAAAAAAGATGTGTAGTTCATTTTTTACAGTATGGGAATCAAACTCTGCCCCACTCCGCATTTCACTCTCCGAACGCCTAAAAAGAAGAACAGCGACAGACAATTCGAAAAAAATGGCTCCCATTCGAACAGAAATACTCACTTTATGGAATGAAAGAATTTTAATGCCGTCACTTTTATATCGTTGGAAAGGCCTCGCGATTCCCTATTCAACTGTATAAGAATGATTGTAATCCGATGAGTATTTCTTTTTTAGTAATGGGCGGGAGAGGCAAAAATCATTTTTCCGCCAGGTGAAGCAATAATATCTCCGTGAATGATGGAGATGGACACAACAATCTTATATAATAAACCTTTAAGATAATTCCATTGTGCATCTTAGGATATTTAATGTCTACCATTAATTAATTGGTGCAGGGGACGAAGAAGGCATCATTTTTGTCCGACCCAATCGTGGTGAAGCCAATTTGCTCTCCATTAAGAGCAAATTGGCAACTCTATCAATAATAACATCACGTACGAGTTTAAAATCCTTATCTCTTCCTTTATTGAATAGACCAATAAGTATTTCCTCTGTTTTTATTTTTAAAAAATTATGATTTTACCAAGAGAAAAAAGTTAAGGGGCTCACACCGTGTATAACTCTGGATGGGGCGAAATTCCTTTCGTCATCCGAGGGAGAATTTCCTCTCAGAAATACTCTGTTCCTAAAATCACGGGACATCAAATTAACTTCTAAGGATGGAGCGAACTTTTTACTCCGGTTCCAAAAGTATTTATTGGTGGGTAAAAGATGAGTCCATTAATCGAGTGGTCTATTTAATATCCCGCTCCAACTGGCCTGGCAGTGATATTGATTCTAACAGTTAAGGTGATGTGTATTGATCCGGACATTGGACATATATAAGTAAGGAATAAAGTAGTAGAGGTGTTTAGTAGGAGAAAAATAGTGTAGAAAATTATGGAAAATAATAGGAAAGTGAAATTAAATTAAAATGAAAGTACAGATCCCTGGTGAAAAGGTACCTCTGGCTTTCTTTGCCCTTGTTTTGTAATGCGTATATATAATATAAATATATATATATATATATATATATATATATATATATATATATATATATATATATATATATATATATATATATATATATATATATATATACGAAAGGCATTTAAGCCTTTATAGCAGAGGAAGGTTTTGGCCCCTACTGCTGGTGAAGAATTTTTAATCTGGGTTTTTAGGTCCTGATTTTGCGTTTATTTTGATGTTGTTTTATTTTGGGGCGAATTAGAGTTTTACTAATTCAAGGGAAATAAAAAAAAAGAAAAAAGGTTTTAAAATGTTGGCTTTGTTTGTATTGGTTTCGTGTACGGAATTTTACGTGAACGTTGGGTTTATGTCGTTGTTGATGAGCAGTCTGCTACTTGGAGATGATCTTCTGTGTCTTGCGTCATTAAAGTCCATGTGCTCGAGCACAAACTCGAGAGGAAGGTGCCGGTGTACGGCGTCTCAGATCTTTATTGCTCTTTTGTGAAGCTCCACGTTTATGGGGGTCAACCCCAGTTCACCATGGAGCTCACTCTGGCTTCTCCTCTCGCTCGTTCGGGTTCTCGTTATAATTAAGACAGCCTAATTCTGAACTCTTTGCAGTTTAAGGATCTGGGTCTTGGGACTCGCGTTTATAGGGGCCGGGGGGTACAGGAGTTTGGATCAGATGCACGCATTGTAGATTTTGAGTTTATTGGAGAAACGTAGGTCCATGAATCGATAGAATTCACCCAAGTCCATCCGTGCCTTTGCCGAGATCCTTTTCACAAGACTCCCATACCCACCAGTCGCAATCCGGAGTCCCAGAACGGTGCCCTCCGTGCGGATTGGGATGCGTACACCTCCCACATGGATGTCTGCGAGGATCCGTCAAAATAGTGGGATTATCTGGAACCTTTGGGCATTGGTAGATATCTTCCATCTCCTCTCGAAAGAGGATGTTTTCGATTTCTACCCCCGTACTCGGTGCCATATAATTCACATTCCGACAAGGTGTCGAGCAGATCATTGATACGTCGTCCGCAAATTGGACGTATAAAAAGCCTTCTGTCAGAGGTTGGGGAAATTCGAATGTATATATATATATATATATTATAAAGCAGGAGACTTATACACCGGCCTTGTGGCACCCCCGCCTCAAGTTCGAACTCAGGCCCATTGAAGCCTTTTACGTGCACATACACTCTCCTCTCCATCACGTAATGGCAGAGTATGCTTTGAAGTATGGGGTCGAGTACTAGGTGTAAGATCTTATATTGTAGGCCTCTTCTCCATACTTTGTCAAAGGCCTTTTTGACGTTTCAGAGCACCAGATTTGCGTGGCGTCTTTCGTTTACTTTTACTAACTTCTCAGTGATCCAGGAAAAGGCATGTGTGCGTTCCTCGCTTCCTTCAGAAGCCATGTTGTTGGTCGTCCTTCGAGGAACGTATTCACCCTGTAGGCCAATATTGTCTCGAAAGATTTCCCAGCAAATTCTAAGGAAGATATATGCCTGAAGTTAGTCCGGTGGCTTACCAGCTTTGGGAATGAATATCAATTTTGCTACCTTACAGTGGTCAGGAAAGTAACCCACGTTCAGGCAAGCATTCATGATATTCAAACGCCCCATCAGGATGTTAGGTGGGGCTTTTAAGAGATGTTTCTGTGTCAGTTCTGTACGCCCAGGTTTTCGTTGACGAAATGATTTTAAATTTTCGAGAGTTCCTCGGCAGTAATTTTACCGCCGTATCCCTCCATATTCCTTTCTTGCGTGGATCTAGTCGTTTAGTTCGTCAATGATTCTGTCTTCGACTATTGATCCGAGTGTCCCGTAACTGCCCTTAATGAAATTCTTTCTTTCCATAAGTGAGAGGAGGACTCCACGTAAACCTCTTCGGAGTCGTCGTACCGATAAGGCGTGGTTCAATGACGACTGCCGATTGGCCCAGCGGAATAAGCAGGCTGCATTTAACCAGTGGTCTCGTTTGCGCTCCCAAGAATCTTGGAACTACTGCGTGCAGCTCTGGTCACACGCACATCGTACTTAGAGTGGGGCTCAAAGAGCATATAATGATCATATCAGAGATATTATAACTAGTAACTCAGCCGCACTCTTGGTGATCTACTCTTAAACAATCCCTGTTTGGGGGTGACTGTTGCCTTCCTCCCTAATCGTGTGCTGACTGCTCTATATGATATAAATCTGAGGAGAACGCTGATCTACCTGCCTCAATTTTTAATTAAAAACAAATCAGTGAGGTAGTGGACTTACCTTCATCTTGCTTTCCTCCTAGTAAACTGCACTCCTTGGCTTTCAAGTCATCAAAACTTCTTTTTTATTTGAATGACCTTGGAAGGAGACTACGTGACGAGTCTTAGTCGGAGGGCGTCGCCCCCCCCTCGACGGGAAAAGGAAAGGAGTAAATATCTTACTAGGGGAGGGGGGGGAGGGTTACCACAAGTAGACGCTCCAAGGAGGTAGATACTCCTGGAGACGCTCAAGGGGAAAAAATCCTGTGGGGCTGAGACTGTGCGCTTTTCCTGGACGGGTTCTTCGATCTTGACGCCGTCGTTCCAAATAAGATCCTAGCTGCGGGCCGGAATTACACCGTGTTCTAACGCTGCCGGATATGCGCCGTTAGTGGATGATTCCACAGACGTCTTAAAAGAGGCCGCCGAATAGCTTCTGTATTTTCCGGGCTTGGCTCACTCGGGAGCAACTTAGAGACAGCTCACCATCACGACATGTGGTCTTCTTCAAATAGGGGTGGAGGTGGGTACGTCTTCGGGACTTTTTCTTGGGCGGATTCTAATGGAATTCTTCCACGATTAATTTTGTGACGGGGAATATATAGGCGTTCGCCGCAACTCCTATATTTTCTGACGCAAGCAATTAACCCCGCCTCACCGCCTCGGAATTTATAGCTCAGCGGCGAGGTTTTGATGGTCCAACTGAACCAAAGAAATTCTCGGCTAATCTCGTCGGAAATTTTCCGACGGGCGTAGGGCATTGCTGTTCCCGATAACTCTCGTTTTACATGACTCCTTTAAACAAAATCTTACTCCATCTCTCTTTCTTCGACAAACATATACCATATAAAAAGCACATAAGTATCTATCAAATGATGTATTGTTTGTCTTATTACAGTGCATTTTTACCGGCGCAGAGTCGTTTGATGCCATTATAATTGCGATTACTTGGTTCTCCCAACCGAGGTTAATCGCCTCTTTATTCGAGAGTAATTGTGTGGGCGAATTAAAACTTATACCAAATTAAACATGGAAGAATTACCTATCTAATTCATTATTATTTCTCATAGCAAAGCAAATATCTAAGTTTCAACAGGCGCTCAAGCTGATTATGATTGCATATAAATGTTGCAACCGGCAATCTCCAACGTCAGGAGGCCTTTTTGGCAGGAATTGCAGAAAATAAAAACTCGCAAGCCAAAGATGGGCGCCATTCGTTCCCTTTTGCTCATGTATCTGCTTTGTTCACTTGTTCGTTCTTTATTCTCTTCACTTTCTTCGTCACTTGTTCTCGAAGATAAGTGTTTAAGTAATGCTACCACGATAGCAATATATGTATAGGATTGCATATTTCTGGAGATACTTTTGGTGGATAAGAGATCCTTCTTGGACATAATGTCATTGAAATATATTTTTTTGTTTTCGAGTAAAATAGGAGACTACCAGGTGCACACAAACATGAATATTTGTGTGTTATTAATGATATTTATGTAACTTTCCAAACGCTACACGAATTCATTTGTTGTTGAATACATAGCGATTTCTGCTGCCTCACGCCAGCTTGGTCTATTGGCTAGATATAACTAATATTTTGGTGGCGGAGAGGTTTGATTCTTTTTGGCTCATTTTTTACTCTTTCCACAAACATTTCATTATTATCATCAGGTAGGAGATTAAAATGATAATATTCGTTTTAATCCATTAAGGACTTTTAGAAATCCAAATATATATTCGTTCTTAATTGTTAAAATGATGTTTACCGATGTCATTTCCACCTTTCGGAACTTAATAATAACGAAGTTATGCATTTTGCGAAACTAACTTATTATTTTGTTAAATTTGAAACTTTCCGCACAATTTTGCGGATTTCTTTCCAACCTTTGGCGTGGCTAGTAAGCCAATAGTAAGCTATGTTATATCTACAGACGATTTGCGCATGCGTCTTCTAACTGATTAGCCAATATCATCCTTCGTTATATTTCGGACGGTTCGTGCATGGCTGCGTCTTCGGTTTAATTGTTAGACTGGCGTGTTTTTGTTGTTGTAAGTTACACTACCAAATGATACGTGGTTTCTTTGCCGACGATATTCAGGCCTTAAAAATATATGGGGTTTACAGTTTAATCCCGAGAGTTATTAAATGCCTCACATGCAGGAATTGTCAATTTAGCTGAGATCGAAATTTCGTTAACTGTAATATAATTGCAAAAGATTCGAAAAGCAGTAAAACCACATGCAAATTTTAAGTTAGTACATTTATGGGCATGTGGTTTTCCAATGCCCTCATTTGACCAAAACTTTGTGTTAGCGAGAAACTGTAGAAAATATCGTTAGGCTAAGGTAAGGTTAGGTTAGTCTCTGATTCTTAAATCTTCAAATGAATTTGTAAATTTGTCTATCTTATGCATTTGCATGTGTAGTTTTCAAATCTGAAATTCGTTTTTGCTGAAAATCCATACTTTTCCTATTATGGACCTTCAGTCGATTATGGTAAAACTCTGCATTTCCGGGGGAAACGAGTGTCAGATCTGAAAAGTACAGATAAAACTGCATAAGAGAAACATATTTTTAACTTCTTTGAAAGAGATGTGTTTAAACGAATATTTGCCCATTAAATTCCTTCTCAGATGGTAAATGGCATAAACCGATCAGTATTTCCTTTATTTTTTTCTCCAAAGATTATGATTTTTGGTTAAAAAAAACAACAAAAAGCGCGAACAGCGTGCATAGCTCTGGAATGGGGCAACGATTCTTTCATATCCGAAGGAGAAATAGATTTCCTTCAGAAAGAACTCGGTTCGTATAATCGGAAGAATTAATAAACTAATAAGAAAAAGAGCAACCAGCTCAAATCAAGGAATAGGAACTAAAAGAAACAGAAGATGATTAAAAGACCTGAAGTGAATGACAAACCAACAATAGTGTGGATAACAAAAGAAAGAAAAGCAAACATAAACAAAGAAAACAACAAGTTACTTAATTCAATTGCCAAGGAAGCCTTGAAAGCTTCGAATAAAAGGAGAAGGCAAAGAGTGTAAACAAAAATAACAAGAAAGGAATATAAAGATAAAAGCAAGGCCCTCATCACCCGGTTAATTATTAACTAATTAAATATAAAATAACAACTTAACGTGAGTTAATTTTAGGTAGGATCAACTCCTTAGTTCAGGGATGGGCAATAATTTTAGGCAGCGGGCCCCATTGAAGCTGACGAGTATTTAAGGCTTTGCGGAGCGGACTTAAATAGTTATATGCCAATTTCTAAAAGTTAATGCAATTATAAATCCACCCGGGAGAAAGATGATCGAAGCAATCGACTTTATCCCTGTTCATTACCTGATTCCATCTGCACAGAATGTCTGTGGTCTACCAGAAATCCAGACTTCAAGAAAACCTGAAGGAATCAAAATGAAAGAAAAAGGCAGACATAAACCACTATATAGTGGTAAGACTATTTCATTGACACAACGTCCTATAGAATTGGTAAAAGACATTTCGCGCATTTAAGGGGATGAGGGGGGAGGAAAAGAATTTTCTTTGGTCTTAATGAACTTATAGTTTAGAATTCTTGGAATTGAAGACGTCTTTGATAACCGAAAAACGCTAATGTATAATACCATCTTCCTCGCATTCTTTGTGCTTTCTTAAATCACTCCCGATTTCCTCTGAATAATTCAATTATTATCACACTTCGGGTCATTTAGGAACATGACTAAGCCTCAAGTCAATCTCAGACAGATTTGTCAAGTTTGAGACTTCGTGATCCATACTAGGTGACCTGGGATAAAGATGATGGGGAAGATAGATAGTACACCTTCCATTAGACGAAACACACGAAAAATCCCGAAGTCAATTTATTTAGGGGAGATTGAAAGTAGCAGAAATTTGCTGAACCCCGCACCTGTATGCCAGGGAGTTAGAGGTATTAGCTAGAAAACGCTGTTAATCGGTGATTAGATTCAAAGTATTCACCTTATCCAACGTTTGAAATTACATACGGTGTTGCAGTCTATTTACGAGGAAAACACATTCCATAAGTTGATGATTCGGTTAAAAAAGAATTTCTACTGCTTTTTGCCATGTACAAAGCAGTAAACCAAGAAACAGGATTCTTCCCCGTCAAAGTGGTTTCTGGTGTCTCTTTTCACATTCCAGGTGATTTATTTGTTAACAAAGAGAGTGACGCTTTGCAACACAGAGCCATATAGCAACAACAACCGGCAAAGATATCAAGTGCACCCCCTCCTTTCTCGCCTTTTATCTCTACAAGAAGTTTTCATTCCAAATAATATGAAGGACCCTACACACGTGTTCATAAGAGACACATAAATACGCCCTACTTTCCCTGCCCCATATAAAGCCCCTTTCAAGAATCTCCAGAGGCGCAAACATGCGAACATTCATCAGGGAAGCAAAGGACGTTTTGTGCTCACAAAGGAAACATGCGAACATTCTTCAGGGAAGCAAAGGACGTTTTTGTGCTCACAAAGGAAACATGAAACGCCGAAAATTGAATTCCACGAACAACCAAATACAACTAACACTCTCATACAATCCGACATACAGATTTCTCACGCATGACCAACATGCACACTCCTATGGAACTTAGGAGCAAACACGACAAACTACATCTCAGCAGTACTACGAAATCCACAGTTAAAAAGGGCGAACACCGTGTGTGTATAGCTCTGGAATGGAGCGACGAGTCTTTCTTTATCCGAAGGAGAATTAGATTTCCTTTCAGAAAGAATTCAGTTCGTAAAATCAAAAGAATTAATAAACTAACAAGAAAAAGAGCAACCCGCTCAAATCCAAGAATAGGAACTAAATGAAACAGATGAAGATTTGTGAATATATATATATATTAAGTTTCATTGCTCTGTCACGCTATATCATACTATTGTTACCATATTTTCCTTTTATAATCATTATTATCTCATATCTTTTATTATTTCCTATCATAATTCACTTCATTGATTTTTAAATTTACGATTATAATAATATTCATGTACGAGATTCGATCTCTCTTAGGCTATATCGAATTATGAAATAATGAGATATTTTTTTCATCATCATGTCCATACCCTGTTCATTTTATATTTTTAAATCACTACTGATATTTTTTGTAAAGTTGGAGTCATATAACTATTAAATCAAACATTACATATACCCACAATGTCATTTATATGCCTTTTTCGCACTCTTTAGAAAGAACAGGGTGTTTTTGTAGTAGCCTTTCATAAAAAAACACAAAATGAGTTGAGAAATTCTTTCCCCCCAAAACGCTCAAGCAGCATCAAATACCATTATCTCGTCTGAATACGTCAGGTATAACGAGACCGTAAGAATATTGTCCCATGGCTGCGCCATTTCCTTAAAGACCTCAAACAATGACCAACAACGCAAATAGTTAACACATTTATTTCTTCCTATTGTATAACAGAAACACATACAAACATTCATCATAAAATTTATTACATGAAGAATCAGTTTACAGTATGACGTCACATTGTATCGGGCCATGTTTTTTCTGTCTTATAAAAACACTCTTTGCTCACTCTGTTACAAGTCAGGTACATCAACCTCAGAAAGACCTAATATTAAGCATTAATTCTGTGTTAAAGTTCAAACATTCAATTAACATAATTTCACAGATGACAAAAGCCACAAGTGCCTATCGAAGACCTCAATACGTCTGCATTTTTTTATCCTTATTTATTGAGAGAATTTCCTTCTATTGACGTGTAAGATAAAAAACTTGTTGAAATTAAGAACAAACAGAATGTAAGTCATTGTGGTCGAAGTAAGCGATGGAAAGATAAAGGAATTACTGCAACAAGAGACAATCGACTAAAGGAGAAATTTCTCTAACATTTGTAGAGATTGAAATAGATATTAGCCTCAAAGATGAGCCTTTTAAAATGTTTTCATGTAAATTGTCCTAAATTGGAAAAATCCTTGTAAATTTTTTAATCGGGAACCTACTTAATTAAATCATTTACAATTTTTTTTAGCTTAAAATAATATTAATTAAAAAATAGTAATTTGCTATAAAAATCATACTGTATATAATTTAATTAAAAACATACTTTATATACTAAAATCAAGATTTAAAGGGCAACATTAATAAAAGAAAAATCAAGATTAATTTTAACCGTTCTTCTCATGTTTTTTGGGGAGAGAGAGAATATATATATATATATATATATATATATATATATATATATATATATATATATATATATATATATATATATATATATATACAAAAATATTAGTCACCTTTAGTGGACGGCAATTAGTATATTTTTATATTTATCCATATTTATAGCATCTACATTTAGTGTCAAGTTTTCAAATGATTTTTTCATATTTTCAATTTATTAAATAATTTATTACTATTGCTGCTTCATTTAGTGACTAATATCTGTGTCAACCAATAATTGCATCAACTAGTGTTATATTTATGCATATTCAGAGTATCCATAATTGATCCATATCTAAATTTCAATAGTTTTCAAACGATTTGCCATAATTTCAATTAACTAAATAATTTATTTTTAATCTTTGTGTGCATTATAATTTTTGTAATTTTAAACGTGTTCTAAATCTCTTTTATAGACCAGAAGATGGGTAAGATACCCGAAACGTTGTACTTAATTAAATGAGAAATTTTACATGTCTCATTTTGGGATTTATCCTCAACCTCTATATATATATATATATATATATATATATATATATATATATATATATATATATATATATGAAATGAATAACTCACAAAGTAGCCCGTGAAGTTCGCAATGAATGTAATGTCCCGCATAAATAATATAATGTTAGGAGAGCTGTAAATAATAGCGCGGTTTTGTGCATATGTCCGAAAACAAACACTTAATTAATTGGAATTCATCAAAATTTATTTTTCGCTCAAATGACTCAATTAAAATAAACCTTGGTGAATGTTCATGTATAAGCCAATTTAATAACTTTAACATTTCTCCTGGCCTTTTTAAAATTGATGTTGTTATGAAAAAAACTCATTCTTAAAGAAATTAGCTTTGACTTATGCTCCTATTTTTTTTGCAACTTTCATTTTTTATGGGAACTCGATTTGTCAATTTAATTATTGCATTGATTTTGCATTAATATTATTTTGTTTCTCTTCCTCTCTCCTTGTGCTTCTCCCCTTCGTTTCAACTTACTTCTCGTGTCTCTCCTAATCCCCCTCTTTACACTATCGCTTTATCGGTTAATCTTTTAACCCTTTTGGCTCTATTCTTGACTATTTCTTGCCTCTCGGTTTGACCTTGCTACCTGTTATAGCTAAATCTTAATGTCAATTTAGCCATCCCTCTCCTACTTCCTCATTGGTGATTTCTTGTCTTAGAGGCGATCCTTTATCTTTCACTAGCTTATATAAACTCTTATTATATTATTTTCGCTTGTAGTTATTGTTGAGAATGAACTGAATGAAGTTCGAAAGTACTTGGAAGCACCTTTTCATTTTTTCTGCAGGACATTGCATTCATATATATATATATATTTATTTATATATATATATATATATATATATATATATATATATATATATATATATATATATATATATAATTATGTTGTTAATAAACAACATTATGAAATTCTGGATAGAGAATTTCCCCCAAAACTGATTTTCCAAATTTTACCTTATGTTAGACAAACAATGTACCCTCTTCAGAACATTGTCTGCGCCTATGTTGTTTCTCATCATAATTTATGTCACTTAATGAGAGATCTACTGCAGCACTTGTTTTCATTCTTTGTTATGTAGGTTCTTTAGAACTTGAAGTTGATGGAAGACCTCTTTTAGTGTTGAGAAATGAAGGGAGGTTCCCTGTCTTACTAAGGCCTTCAGCTATATCACTTTGAATCCGTAGTAGGCTCATAGACCTATTTTTGCAGTTTGAGGTAGTTACTTGCAGTGCTTACGATATAATAAACATCCATTGGTTGCTGCTACCTTTATAAAATATTAAAGATGGGCATATAACATCCTTTGCTTCTTACTTCATGTGATATAAAGACAAGAACATGTCATACAAATCCACACACCCCGTAAACTTGTTATATTGGTGGACCATCTGAGGGCAATCTAGTTCTATGTAGGCTTTTTCTTTTGATGACCTCCTCTTCACTTCCAAACCAAAGTTGAGTCTACAAAGGTTGGTGCAAGATGCACAGAGCTATTTTTGTACCATTTTACAATAACAATACCTGAAGATGCATCGACTCCAAGCCTATAAACTGCTCCCTCTTTCTTCTAGTTCTTTTTCTGATGAGAAAAGTTTTTAAGCTCCTGTCATCCTATTTGGCCTAACTGTCCATACAGTGTAAATGCCTCTACTTCTTAGTTCTTTCACAAGTGGCGAAGATTCGAGCACAAGCGCATAACAGTATCACCTGTCACCCTCATTTGTCTGAATGTTTTCCTGTATAAATTCTAAAGTTGGGAATCATCCCAGATACTTTGCATCTAGTAAACACTTTATACCCCTTGTAATTTCTTTCTTGGGAAAGATATTGGTTCAGAGCCGAAGCAGAATTTGAAGGAATCATTTATTCATCTCCTGAGTTGAATTGTTCAAGTTCGATAATTTTACATTTTCCAATTCTTGAAACGATCACACGGGCCTTACTTTATAAACCTTATCGCTCTTTGGGGAATTGAGGTCAGACATATTCGAATTATCGTTAAATACAATTGTTTTTTTATATTCTTGAAATCTTTGTTGTTACCTCTAATTCAGCTAGTTCGTCAGTTCCTCGTTCCCTTTCGTCTTCAATGTCAGTATCTCCATCTTCAGGAATATCATAAAATATGTTTGGTGGAAGGTCACAATTTTCTGACTGTGGTAAAAGTTGAGTTCTCTTTGGGCCATAAAAAGTTGACCACTCCTTCGAATACCATTAAAATAATTTCGATAATTTAAATGTAATAAATGAAACCAAGAAAATTGGGTAAACGTTTGAATGTATACATAAATATATGCAGAGCTAAGTTTTACATTCCATACTTTCTATAATTATTATATTACTCATATATATTATATAATTATAATATAAAAAATAGTACATTAAAATATTTGACAAAATACACTCTCTATAATACATGATGTTGTTCTAGAAGAACCTTTGGGAGAAGTCCTTCTATCTAGAAAAAAATAGATACACCTAATATGCTATATTTTACTCTTTTGCGTTTCTACTAACGTAAAAATAATTGGAATAATAATTAAAATATAATAATTCAAGAAACTATTACTGACCTGTGACATGACGTGAAGCAAATCAACGTGAGATGGGATGAAGAAATCACTTTGCTGGGGATTTGTCTCTCACGTTGGCTCAAATATTTGTGAATAAAAAATCATTTGGCAGAAACCTTCTGAGTTCTGTCTTCGGTTGTTAACTGGTAATTTGGAAGGATATTTTGAAATGATTCTAAACCACGTTATGAGAAAAAAAGAATTAATGTAGAAAGAGTACACAAGGGTTTCTTTCGTTGATAATAAAGAAAATATCTAAATTACTCTTGTGTATATTAATGATTATGTATCGAGAAAAGTGCTCAAAAATCCCACAGTAACATTAGAAGTAAATCCCTTGTCTTCCAAAAGTAGCTTTTAAAAATATCTAATTTATTCATGCCAACTTGTGATCTTTAAGATGTGATTTTAGTTATTTTTGTTGTTTTTGTATTTATTAATAAAATACTGGGTAATTGTGGTGGATTATTGCCTCTTGATGTGTTTTATTCAAACACTATTTTTGTTAGAACAATATTTTGGAGGTAATTGGTAAGATTATCTGTGGATAAGATTTTCTGTCTGCCTTTCCTGAAACCTCTAAAAATGGCGCTTTCCCTCATTACCGGTGGTTTCTAATTGGCCTCGTTCATTTTATACCATAGAAAGTAGTGTTTTCCTGAAATTGGGTCCCGGTCTAACTACTAGGTTAGTTATTAACTAATTAAAACTAAAATAACCGAACTTAACCTTAGGTTATTTTAAATAGGATCAACTCCTTAGTTCAAGGATGGGCAAGAATTTAAAGGAGCGGACCACATCGAAGCTTACGAGTATGTAGAGCTTTGCGGGCCGCACTTAAACAGTTATAAGCAAATTTCGGATACATAGAAGTTAAATGCAATTATTAACCCAAAACGGTGCAAAGATGATCAAAACAATCGACTTTATCTCTGTCTATTCGCTAATTCTGTCTGGACAGAATGTCCTTGGTCTTGCAGAAATCCAGACTCTAATAAAGCCTTAAGAATAAAAATAAAAGAAGGAGCAGATGTAAACCAAAATGGAGTGGTAAGACTATTTTATTGTCACTGCCCTGAACGATAAAATCTTTGGAGAAGCCTCGTTATAAAGTTCTACATAAATGTCACTCAAGGCTACAAACCTAAACAGAACCGTGGCTGCTACAATAAAATAGGAAAGTATTTAAAATGGAAAATGCAATAATTTATTTTTAATTGAAGGCAGTTCTTTATTCCATTCTTTTAATTTGACTATTTGATGAAAGCAAAGTTAAAATAAATCGCAACAAAGAAATCTTGGGGGAAAAACAATTGATTCGTTCATTCTTCCTTATTATGCTAAAAGCTAAATTTGAGCAGCTTGAGAGAATCCCTTGCGCGAAAGCAACCGGGAATGTTTATAGGGAAGCTCTTGTGAGGAAAAAGAAAGAGGAGGTTCCATTCTCTCCCCCAATCAAAATCAGTTCTCAATAATTAATGCCACGCATATTTTGATCAATTCTGTGACGAATGACCTCCTCTTGGAAAGGGTAGCAAAAGCGCATACTGTTCCGCTTGGAATTGGAGTAGGTCGATGGGGGATAAAGAAAATGGTAAAGGGATACATCTCTATGCTAACCGCTTGTCCTTATTTACAATATGTTCGAAATCACTTAACTTTATTCATCAATATCAAATTTAACAACTCGCCCACATCTGATCCAACTTCACCAAGCATTTTCTTTGAAAAAGGTAATTGTTTAGATCATTTTTTTTTTGTAATAAAAACACCCTTATCGCGTCCAAGTAATTAAGATAGCGACCATTTCAACAGATTATACAGACTATTTCAGAAAATGGCATGAAAAGATTGAAATGCTTATAGGCCTCTCGCGTAGTCTGTGTGGTGGAGATATAAATAGTTTCCCCTATTTTCTCAATTTATATTTCTCTCATTTTCTCTTTTAAGCTCTCAATGGTTCACGAAATTACATTGCGTTGAAAGCGTGGTGGAATTTTTCATTAAAATCGAAATAAAAAAACCAAAGAGTTCACTTTTATCAGCGTATGATTTGCTCAAAACGATAATAAATGCAGGAATAATTTGGATAAAATTATTCCCACATTAATGAGCGACAGCGAACAACCCGCATATCCATGAGTGAAATAATGACAAATAGTTGCGTGTTAAAATGAGCCACTCTCTCTGACTATTTTAGACGATAATTTAGTCATCAAATTATCGCACGTATTTCATTTTAGCGCGACCTATTAAATTTTTCAGCTGAAGTGCAGGAAAAAAAAGGCAAGAAATAATACTGATTTTTAGTCGCGGGTGAGTCTACATCTTACGATGTCGGTCGGTCCCCGTTTTGCTTCATTTCTTTTGTAATAACATTGTAACTATTCGGCCAATTACAACAAAATTTGAAACCCTTATGTTGTTTTATATTCCCATACGAAGTTAGCCCGCGAATTATTTTATTTTTGCAATAACATCATAACTATTCTTTCTTTCTTTCTTTAAATCCCGAGCTGACCACCCGCATGGAAAAAGTCAGAAGACTATAAATCCAAGGGGTCCCTGAGGGAGATCAGCCTGCAAATAAAAATACATAGAGACAAATGAAGAGTAAAGATGAAATATGAGGAAAAAAACAAAAACAAACAAACAGAAACCAATTACACCGCAAATCACGTGATGTCACCAGATAATAAGAATGAGATAGCTCCCCTCTTAAATGTATGGAGATCAGTAGACTCCACAACAGCACTAGGTAAACCCTTACACATCACGGTTGCAGCCGCAATAAAACTCCTCGCAAACTGGTTATTACTATGCCTGATACTAGAAAATGTCACACTATTAGCAGTGGCTACCTGCCTTGTATTACGAGGAAATACAGCTAGATCAGGTAAGGACGAATGCAAAGGATTTTTATTACTGTAGTACATTTTATGCGACAAGCATCAACAACTGCCTTTCCGCCTATGCCACAGGTCAACATTAATACTTGGTAAAATAAACTTGACCGATGGCATAACTCTATCCAGGAGCTTAAGATGAGAATCTGCACCTGACGACCACACAGGAAAGCAGTACTCCAAACAGGAAAGAAGGAAGGAATTAAAACTTTCTAATACATCTCCTCAAGATACCAACTTTCTGGGAAACAGAGGAGGCAATATTACGTATGTGCCTCTCAAATTCAATTTCTTGTCAAAAGTCACACCCAAAGCCTTGAAATTGTCACTGGTATTTAATACTGTTCCATCAATATGTAGATCAGGATGCATAGGCAGAAGTGTTATGGACCGACTAACTATCATATTCTGAGTTTAAGGAAGGATTAGGCTTCATGACCCAAAGCTGATACCACTTATAGATACGCTCTAGGTCTCTATTCATGGAATTAGCTACTACATTCCTCAGACGGGGAGAGGGAACAACAGCCAAAAGAGTTGCATCATCAACATATGCAATCAGTTTGTTTTCCTAACCATCACATATATCTCTTGTATAAAAAATAAATAACAAGGGACCAAGAACGCTACCTTGAGGGACACCTGAGATTACATTTCTAACAATACTATACTATCCATCAACACAGACCCTCTGGGTTCTGCCAAGCAAAAATTCATTTAAAATATTAAGAAAAGTGCCAACAATCCCTCATGATCGTAGCTTGTAGATAAGTGCTCTATGATTCACACAATCAAAAGGCTGCACTGAAATCTAAACCTACCCAGAATGCCCCTGCACCTTCAACAAGAGCACTTTGCAAAGCTGTAGAGACTGATAACAGTGTAGCACAAGTTCAAAGCCCCTTACGAAACCAAAAACGGTAATGATGGTAGCAGAGTATTATCTTAATCAAACCTACAAAGGCGCTTAGAGATCAGTTTCTCAAATACCTTAGATAAGACTGGGGTAATTGATATTGGCCTGTATTCTTAAAGAGATGAGGAAGGACTTAGTCTTTTCGGGGCAATGCTACAATATTTCCCATCTTGCACACTAATGGAAAACTAGCAGTTCTAACTAACTTGCGGAAAATTGAGGCAATTTTTGGAGCAATAAAATGCGCAGCCTTTTTCGAGAAAGTGGGGAATATCCCATTAGGGTCGATACCACCATGACTGTCAAGATTCAAAAGCAGGGTTTTAACCTCACGAGATCTAAAGGTCATTGAACACAACTTAGGTTCTGGAAAGCATGACTGAGGCAACAACAGCGACTCACCACAATGCTTACTATCAACCAAGTCAGCCAAAAGTTCAGCCTTTACTTTAGGGCAGTAGATGGCACTTCCGTCAGCATTTAGGAGTGGGATCATACTAGAATCAACTCCGAAGAGTGATGACTTAAGGGTAGACCACCACTTATGATCACTACTACTGGAGAGCAGGAGCTCCTTTACACCATCATTATAAGCTATCTCAGCTCTCACATAGATACCCTGAGCTTGTCTTCTAAGCTCAGTGAAATTATGCCACAAGAAGTCGCATTTGTTGTTCCTCCATAAATGGTAAGCTTCTTGCTTTGCTTGAGAGGCAAGCTTACATTCAGCATTAAACTGTGGCTTATCCTCAAGTCTAAACCTGAGGAGTTTATAAGGGATTCTCCTCTCTATAATTGTGCTAAGATGGTCATTTAAGCATTCGATAATATTCGTGCTTCTATAAATATCCCTCCAACTGAGTGTCATAAGGTCATGGAGAATACCATCCAATCAGCACGGGACTTAAGGTAAACATTCCTAGAGAAGTGAACATCTGGAACAATCTGATCCATATCAACATTAATCTTAATAGAACTATGAGCAGATGAGCCTATTGGGTAATTCACTCCGCAGGTAACAATACCTGTAACATCCGTCAACACAAGATCAAGACGGTTGCCAGATTGATGTGTGGGTTCATTAATCAGCTGCTCACAGCCAGAAATATTTGAAAATTTTAAAGCAGCTACACCATGGTTATCTGTGGCAGTAACTAGGGTCAGCGTCAGCCACTCATTATGATGAGCATTATAATCACCAACGAAAATAAAGCAAGACTTAGAGTCAGCCTCTTGAAGTGCTGCCATTTTAGTTAACAAACAGTCATAAATAGATTCATCCAAATCCGCGATCTTATAGTTGGCAAATACATAAAGATTTAAAAGTGCAGCAGAGACTTTAACTACCTGTATTTGATGACATTCACCTTCAAATAACGGCCTATGAAATGCAGTGAAACCATCTTTAAAATACAGAGCCCTTCAACGGGCTCTCGGGATGGCATTACGCTTGATCAAAACAGGCTTTTTGAGTCATAGAATTAACAATTCGGAAAAAAGACGCAAATCAGACACAAAGAGTCTCAAAACAAAAGAGGATATCAAATTTATCGGCAGCTACGTCCAAGTCCTTTTTATTCTTATATAGTCCACGGACAATGCTATATAATATTCTACATTTCCGGAATCGATTTTGCGGCCCATGATTCAGTTTAATGTCACCAGAAAGTAGCAACAGCAACATGTTCAATAGATACATATAAATGAAAATTTAAGAACTTAAAAAAACAAGTAACAGGAACAATATATGCAAAGTGATTAGAAAAAATATTCACCCATGCGCGAAAAAAAGTACGGAAATAAACTCGTCAACTGGAAGGAGCCGCGACACCCAGCAAGGTCAAATACATCCTCAGGCTTATCAGACACTGGAGGAAAGACAGTAATGATGGTACTTTACAAGAAATAATAGAGGAAGACAAAGAAGAAGATAAAGATAATGCAACCTCAAGATAAACCACCAGGCATCCTTAGCCCTTCTACAAAGCCTGTCCAACACACTGATTGAACAAAATGAGAAAGAGCAAACTGATAGAATAGTGAACTTGAGTGTACCCCAAAGCAAGGAAACCCTAACCCAAGAAAATGGAATACCCCGGTACAAAGGCTGTTGCACTATCCAAGACTGAGAACAGGGGTTTAATTTTGGAGAGCCTTCTCCTAGAAGATCTGCCTACCATGGCTAAAGAGTCTCTTCTACCTGAACAGACAAGTGAGAGATTAAGAGTCTAGGGTGTTCAGTGTTGTCAAATGTAATAGGAAAGTTGGAGATAAGGAATATGCCAGACTATTCAGAGTAGGTATAGGCTAAGAAAAGTTCCGTGACTAGAGAGTGTTCCAACAACAGGCTGTATTGGCAGGCCTTAATAGGGATCTAATTCTCTCTGGTCTTAATATCACAACCGACGGCTGGTGCCTTGACCAACCTACTACCGACTCTAACGAAATTAAAAACCCTTAGGGTGTTTTACAATCTCTTTCGAATGACATTGTCAAAGTCCCCCTTCCCCAAGGTTATCCCGGGAATAATTTGTTTGAGAATGGAAAAAAATAACTATTCGGCCGATTTTAAAGAAATTTGAATCCATCGTGTGTTTTTTTATTCCCTTTCGAATGATATAATTGCCAAAGTCCTCCTAAAGGTTTGGTTGAATATGAAACAGACAGATCCTCATTTCCTCCTCAGTTTTACGTACTCTCGCACGCTTCTTGTTTGTAATGTTAGGAAGCCTATTTCGCATATATTAGAAGTTGTAGGTTGTAATAAAATTGCTAAAGTTCCTTTATGAGGAATACTCCTCTTGAATTGAAATCCAAAATGTATTGATGGGCAGAATCGAATAATTTAATTTTAGCCCTTGATCAGTAGAAAGAGTGGCCAATTCTTCTTCTTCATTTAACTCAAGTTAAGGAAAGATTTATGAAAAGATCTCTAATCAAATCATACTTTTCTACCTTTAATGGCGGAAAATAGTTGTTGATGCTTTCGTCCAGTGCTCTCAGATGAGTAACCGCAATAGGGATTATTTCTTTAATGCAGGTAAACCGCAATAAAGGAAACAATCAAGATTGCCAGAAAGGGTGGCAATCTCTTTTTCCAATTATTTTTCAATGCAACTAACTTCTCTGTTGAAATAAGGATATTTTCGTTTTTCCCTCGCATGCTACCGTTTCTTTTATTTAGTTCACTAAATATTTCTTTCAAGTATTCCATTTTAGACATCCAAAACTCTCAAAATAGGCTTTCCCAGAATTTCTCCTGTTTTTCCTGGACAAAAAGTGATAGTAATTTTTTATACAATCGACCATTTCAACCACTTTCAACCTTTAAATCTTCCTGCGACATTTTGAAACGAGAACTTCTCTATGTAGAAAGCAAAGAGCAGGAATCAGATTCGCATTTTCTTCTCCTGCGACGGATACAAATCTCTCAATAGAGCCGGTCAGGCGTGGGACTCCATCGGTTCAAATGGAAACGCAGGACTTCCAAGACAGATCCATTTATTTGAGGTAGCCTGGTACCATAGCTAAAATATCTTTACCTCTTGTAGTTGTGGGCATTCCTTTACAACACAAAAATTGATTGATTATTTTATTCCCGTCAATAAAACGTACAAATGCGAGCAATTGACCTTTATTATTGATGTCCGTGGATTCATCCACGATTAATTAGAATTCTGAAGCTTTTTCCGAACAGTATCTTCAATATTTTTCGATAAATCGAAGATTCTTTTATGTAATGTATCATTTGGAAGTGGGATATTGTTCCATGGATTTTACCCTCTTTTTGCAAGCGGCGAGGATGACTGACTCATCAAGTGTAAAAGATTTAGATGTTAATGCTATTATTTCAGCCACCTGTATTGACGCTAGTTGTGCTCGTTCAGACACGGTCATTATTTTTTCAAAATGCTTCGCTGTTTTGTTTTCTGTTCTGACAATCTTAGAAATTAATCAAGCTTTTTATCTTTCAGAGATGAATATATACAAATAAAATGTCCTTCTAACTAACTTGGTAGGGTAGGGTGGAGCAAAAACCGACCTATTAGTGAAAAAACCTGCATAAAATTCCATTTTGTACCTAGGCAAGTGCAAACTTTGCCCAAAACAAACTTCACAACATGGCCCACCTATCACAACATGGCCCACCTATGATATACTCATAAATCCTCAACTCAGAAAATAAGTGTCATTTTAGAACTTCGAAATTGGGTACAAAAACCCAATGTTTTTTGTTTTATGAGCTTCAAAAATAAGAGTAGATGTTCTCACACACCCCGGTTGGTGTTCCCCTGCGGTAGGGCCTCGGTCGGTGTTCCCCTACCGCAGGGGAACACCAACCGGGGTGTGTGAGAACATCTACTCTTATTTTTGAAGCTCATAAAACAAAAAACATTGGGTTTTTGTACCTGAGATCAACATATATGATAACCCTAGCCCCCCCCATCATTAATAAGTGATGAAATGAAAGATAAGCACATAAAAATATACCTCTCCAGATTCACATTTGCCTTCCCTTAAGCAATGTCTAAGTAGGTTCCCAGGCGTTTCCTAAGGTCCAGTAGGTAGAAGTAAGAGGACTGAATTCCTCTATCCAGTTGGGGGTTAGCAAAGAATTCTATAAAGATGCAGAGGTTGCCTCGCATATTACGGCTATAGAATAATTCAAGGGGCGAAACCCAGGGTCTTATGGGTGATCTCCCTGTATGCATAAACGTCTATAGGTAAGTAACCGCGCCATTATAGGTGCTGTTCAAGACAAAGCTTTTCAGAATGGTTTTGAGGGTGCAATTCAAATTTTCGCAAATACCATTTGCCGCTGGGTGGAAAGGAGTGATAAACAGAGGTCTTACCATTATGAGTTTCCCGACATACTCCATATGCTCGCAGGTAAACTGTCTGCCTCTATCGGACACTACCTCCTTAGGGATGCCAACTCGGAAAAAATAGACACTATCAATCCTCTTAATGGGAACTGCTTCAAGGAAACGGATGGAAAAATCTACAAGGGTAAAGACCTACATGTGTTCCTTACTGTACGATGGGGGAGGGGGGTTCAATCGGACCAATAAAGTGAATTTTCGCAAATACCATTTGCCGCTGGGTGGAAAGGAGTGATAAACAGAGGTCTTACCATTATGAGTTTCCCGACATACTCCATATGCTCGCAGGTAAACTGTCTGCCTCTATCGGACACTACCTCCTTAGGGATGCCAACTCGGAAAAAATAGACACTATCAATCCTCTTAATGGGAACTGCTTCAAGGAAACGGATGGAAAAATCTACAATTTGCCGCTGGGTGGAAAGGAGTGATAAACAGAGGTCTTACCATTATGAGTTTCCCGACATACTCCATATGCTCGCAGGTAAACTGTCTGCCTCTATCGGACACTACCTCCTTAGGGATGCCAACTCGGAAAAAATAGACACTATCAATCCTCTTAATGGGAACTGCTTCAAGGAAACGGATGGAAAAATCTACAAGGGTAAAGACCTACATGTGTTCCTTACTGTACGATGGGGGAGGGGGGTTCAATCGGACCAATAAAGTGAATGGCCATTAGGGAAAAGGGTTCAGTTATACTGGGGCTTTTCTAGAGGGAGGCTGGCTTGAATCGCCTTTTGGCAGATGTCTTTTGACAGACATCGCACAATTTGCAGTAATCTGCTATATCCTTGGCCACAGCTGGCCAAACGAAATACTTAAAAACCATCTGGGAGGTTTTGTTATTACTCAAGTGTCCAAAGAAGAGGCTATCGAGCGCGAGCCTAAGAACTTGGGGGCCGTACGAACGGGAGACACATAAGGACTGGGATACGGGGTCAGTTACTTCAGAACAGGAGTGTTACAGATCCTCCCTTATGACGTAGGATACCTACTTATCTCCGCGAGTAGAACCTTGGGCCTGATTCAGTGCTTTCTCACAAAGAGGAATGAAAGTTGCGTACCCCTTCTTGATGCGGGCCAAATTTTCACTCTTAAGAACGTCAAACTTCGATCGTGGGGGGGGGGGGATTCCAAGGGAATGGGAGCCTGGGGTTATTTTGCCGCTTTAGCCGGCGTGATAATGGGATGTGCCACAGGGCCTCGGGGGGTCTGATATATCTGACCAATGAGAACCGAGCAGAAATTGATTGTAGCCGCTACCACTTCGGCCCAACCAGTAATATATGCATACTCGATGTGCCGTTTAACAATGGGAAAGCTATTCACTCGGCCCAGGTGATCGTGGACGACTGTGAATATTTGGTTATCGGGACCAACCAGGGAGAGTAAATCCTGAGATACGATAATGCAGGTGCACCTAATGTCCCGAACAAAGGTGTACACGCGACATCCATTGACGGTTTTATTCTCGAACTTTAAACCACCATTGAAAAGAAAATTGATGTGGTGTCCTGGAGTGCTGGTGGAGGAGAGAGGAGCGAGGGTTTCCAGGAGTGGCGATCGAAGAGCAGGAGCGGCACTAATTTGGTGCACCTAGTGAGATGTGCACTTCTGAATTGTGAATTCTGTGGGAAGTTTGCACGCACATGCCCTTCAAGTACACAGAAAAACAGATTATTGGCCTTTGGGGGTACGATGACGAAGGGAGCGTTGTAATCAGGGGCTTGATACCTCTGGGTTCCGATGAAGGGAAATATGGGCTTCGAGGGGCCAATAATCTTCAAGAATTTGGGGTTATTCAGTGGAGCGAGTCTGGAATTACCGATATTGGACTTGGAGGGATGACGTGGGAGGTTTCTTGTTGTCCTTAGAGTATATGTTATGGTTAGAGGCGTACACGTCATTTTAGCGAAGAGCGCTTGATGACACAGGTTCAAATCCAACTCTTTTATTCATTTTCATATAACCGTAAAAATAGTTTCTCTATTTCTCCGTTTCTATAATTCTCCCATTTTCTTTCTGCGTAATTAATTTCCTTAGCGTTTTTTCGTGTTGTGTTCCCAGGTTTCATTTCTTTGGGCCTTTAAATACATCTATGGGGCAGGGGGCATATCCTTCTTATCCCCATTTATGTATTTATCATTATTATCCTTGCTTTTCACTAGATTTTCTTGATGCAGGTTGTACTCCTCGAATTTTTCTTCTTCTTGACTGAAATTCCTTATTTCTTTAAGTTGGCCCTTCAAACATTTGTCTTCACTTTTTCTTGACTTCCGTATTCTTCTTGGCTGGATTGGTCCTTAATCTTCGTTTTCTTTCTTGATGCATCTTCATTTTTTCTTCCTTTTCTTGAATTGCTGATTTTTACTTGATTCTTTTTGAGTTAGTCCTTCAAACGTTTTCTTCCGTTTCCTTTCTTGAGAGATCTTCATAAAAGTTTTTGGACTCTTGAGTTTCGAACGCGGCATCGTTGGATTTAAACGCCAATTCTCTAGCCTCACGACCGTCTTTAGTTCGTTTTCGGTTGGTAAGTTTATCGGCCATTTATATTATCGAGTTGGAAGGAATTTTTCTTTCATACATTTTTGCACCCCTACACATCTATTATATATCACGGTGTCATGTGATTTTCGATTATATATATATATATATATATATTAATTGGTGACTGATTAAAAATTATATTTTTGTTTCCTTCTTTAAATATACCTTGAAACTTCAACTTGGTAAACTCAGTTAAACGCTATCGGCTCCTGATAGTAAATCGAACTCTTGTAACTAACGGATTACTTTTACGAAGTGAACGTATTTGCACGTAGCAAGGACGTGTACGCACATTATATTTTTGTTTCCTTCTTTAAATATACCTTGAAACTTCAACTTGGTAAACTCAGTTAAACGCTATCGGCTCCTGATAGTAAATCGAACTCTTGTAACTAACGGATTACTTTTACGAAGTGAACGTATTTGCACGTAGCATATTTCCTTGTCTTTTCGCTCTTTTCCCCAACCAATATATATATATATATATATATATATATATATATATATATATATATATATATATATTATGTAGTGAGGTGACCTATTCCTCGACATACGACCTAAGATTTTGCACTCCCCTATGCCATTGATGGCATTCGGTAGCAAGGTTTGGCTCTACAAACTCCAAATAATACAAAACAAAGCGACACTAATAACTACAAATACTAGAAGAAGAGAAAGAAAAGGACCGCACACCCTTAATGATGAAATCAAATTAATTGTGACCAAGGAAGTCTTGGATCACGATTATTGGTCCCATTTCTTTGCACTGTCGTCGGTTCTTGGGTAGGTTATATAAATTTCATTTTTAGAACTTACCCAGAGGAGGGATGCCGCATTTGCGGCATCGCATATTCCGGGGCATCATGTTCAATTCTGCTCTAAATGTTGCCGGCCTCGTCAGATTGGCAATAAGTGCATAATAAATGCGCGCGCCATTATCTGTGTCAAGTTCTCATTCTTCACTTGAGAGAAGGTTCTTTCTTTGGACGCTTCTGTGATGGTAGCTTTTGCAACCTGCGCGTAGCTTGCATTTTTCTATTTTTCTTCTGCTTGCTTCTTTTCTTCGTTCTTTTTCATTGACTTTCTTCCCTGAACATGATTTTTCTGGTGATTGGTGATTACCACCACAATTTATATATTTTTAAAGCTCTCTATCACAGCCACGCCAGTTATGTTTGTCTGACCCGCATTCCGAGCATCGCATTTTTTCCTGGGGACACGCCCTTGTCGAGTCGTCCTCCAGGCTATAACATTTGAAGCAAAACTGTACTTCAGTAAACTCCTCCCTTTCTATTTGTTAAGGTGTTATCCTTAAGTTGAACGTTAGGAGCCCGTTCTCTTTGGCTTGTTGAACTATGCCAGTGTCTCTAAAGACAACTTCACATACATGAACATATGTTTTGAACTTCACCACTTTAACCACCGATGCTCATTTATGGTTGTTCTCTTTTTCACTCTTTTATCTCATCGGGTTCATGTGATCCCACCCATGGAGCAAGGCGTTTGCATATTACGCTCCTATGTGTAAGTATCTGGGGGCCAGACCTATGCTGTTCAGCAGGTTCACTGCCTTCTCTGATGTCACTGCTTCTACATCTTTTTCGTTTTGCCAAATTGCCACATATCCTTGGGGGTTGTCTATAAGCCTTACTAGGGCTATATTTATTTCACTGTAAATAGTTGCGAATACTTTCCCCCTCTCCTGGTTTTTCCCAGAATAAGGCTCGCAGGGGAATCCTAGTTGTCTCTCTCATTTTGCTACTTTATGAGGAAGGTTACCACTGTTGAAGCCGGGTCTTCTATGGTATGGGTGTAGGGGGCTTGTTCTATATTGTTTATAGACGAGCTATTTTGGTGGTTAAATATATTATATACTCTTATTGAGATATTTCTATTTACTAGGGACCTTTGAAAGTTAGGAGATAAATATGTGTAGGAGAGCAAAGAATATTATGTCCTTTCCACGTACCTTACTCCTGTTCCAGTAGCGATGGCTTTTGGTGTACTCCTTGTTTGGCACTTGTTTATTTATTTTATTTGTCTTTACTTAGAATGGAAATCCACCAGAATGTTGTGGCACTTATATTTCACTGAAATTGGGCTAAATTATGAATTTGTTTGTTAGTTTTTTTGTTTTGCACTTGTTTCTGCTTAATACACTTCGCTTGTGGACATCGCTTGTTTATTTATTATGTTTGCCTTCCCTTAGAATGAGTTACCACTGGAATGTATTTGCGTTTGGGTTTTTTGAGTTATGAGCTAAATGCTAATTTATTGCTGTCTTTATTAATTGCACTGATCGCTAATTTATGCTCCTATGGAATAGAGCTTTTTTGGTCACTTATGAAATTCCGTCGAGCTTCGGCACCGTTTGTCACGTATGAATCATAAAGTGATTTTTAACACCATTGCGCTGTTTATTATGTAAGCGTTTCACTGTTTATTGGGTGGATTTGACACTGTTAAGTCACTTCCCGCTATTTTCGATTCCTCGTAGCACTCGAAATATAATTTTTTTCGACAGTCAGGGCTCCGATTTTGGAGGAGAGTCCAAAATTTCACGAGAAAAGAACTTATCCAGCAATTAATACATTCTCCTCCCATTTTTACAAAATGCTTCAGTATCTATAGTTTCCATACTTAAACACAAGTGATACAAAAATTAAGCAATCAGCGTTAAACAGATTTTTAATTAATTAATTCTCTCATGTATAAGAGTTAACAAAATGACCGACAGGATTCAGAGGAAATGGTAATCCAGATAACGTCCAATTAAATTACAAAATTTCGTAAGACATCCAAAATGCTCATCTTTTTGAGTCACCTTAAATTACCATATTTATTCAATCCTTCAGTTGCTAATCGGTTGATCGTAATCAATTTACAGATTAAATAAGTTTGATTGAATATATTAAAATACATTTATATTTTACTTTAACTCTGATTAATATACATTAATTATACTTTGGGTCACTTTAGCGACTGTTTCACTTAGGGTTAAACGGATTAAAAAATCGATCTGATTAAAAACACTCATCTTTGAGGTACGTTTAAGCCACACTCGATTCTATAATGTGGTTCCAGCACCGCACCATTAAAGGTACGGTCATATACTGCGACAAGTAGTCTCCCATAGCATAACATTTTCTTTTCATCCCAACATACTCAATGGAACCAGTAACCTCTTATAACCTCAAACCTCCAGTTTTCACACACCGCATAACTTAACCACTTTCTTCAAATTTCCACTACCTATTCTTCAAATTCTCACAATCTTTCAAATTCAGCCTCAACTCTTCAATCGCATCTTTTAAACTAAAAAGGGGGGGGATAAACGGGTCAATATCCCCTACCTACCCCTCCTTTCCTCAGGTAGGTCCTCCTTTTCGACCCAATTTCTGGGTTCTCATTCCTGAGAGACACCGGCGCTGAATGCAGCGTCATACCAAATTCTGAGGCCGACAAAGCTTCTGCTCCCTTTGATTTAGTTCTGAAGGCAGCCAATTCGACCAATCTTAGGAAAGCGAAACCTTCAAGTCTCACTCGGTCTCCGTCGAGTTTTTCCAATGGACTTTCGTAAAGGCCGAGGTAGATTGTCTAATATTGAGCCTCGATTTTTTTTCGGCTCAAGACCTTTTGGTCGATTCTTGACTCAGAAAGCTTGTTGATCGCAAAACACTACCTACAGTATCAGTTTCGTACTCACCTTCTTAGATCGGTAGTAGGACAAAGCGTCGAAAGATAAAACGTCGAAAGACAAAGGGTCGAATGGACAAAGAGTCGAACGGACAAAGAGTCGAACGGACAAAGAGTCGAACGGACAAAGAGTCGAACGGACAAAGGGTCAAAATGCTAAAAGTGTGCATTAAATCCAATTAAAATATACTAATCCTTTGGACATTTGCGCTATCCAAGAATGAGATTTTTTTAATGTGACATTTTTTTTTAATAGAAATAAAAAATAATTAAAAGCAGCGCTGGGAATAAATACTTTATTGTCTTGGTAATTTGTGAATAGCCATCAATAAACAATTTTGAAAATATTTACTTGTCTACAACGTTCATTAAAAGTTTGATCCAAAATTTATTATACCAACCATTTTTGGCCTGATACTCGTTTTCGGGAATTTAAATTATTCCTTTTATTTATTTTTGTATTCTTTTTCGTTTCAAACAAAAATATCGTTTTTATCGAATTATTATCAATTCGATTTCCCAGCCCTGCTTAAAAGGCTTTGAGGTTATTTTGGACTAAAAGAATCCAGACCATGTACAGATTGAATGGTACCTCCCTTGGAGTCTTCTACCAGGTCATAAAAGTAATTGATTAAGAAATTGATTAGTAAGTGCAATTGACTTTCGGGTAAACCGAAGCAAATAGAAGCTAATAAACGATACTTTTCTCGAAAGTTGGTTTACTTATCTTTGTCGCAGGTAGAAATTACCAGATGTTATGGACAAGGACAGACATCATTAAATATCAGTTAAGTTTCAATTGAATTTTAATGAGATCGGACTGTTGCCTATCGGGTCTGAGAGAGCAATCAAATCATTTAAAAAGGGGACATTTGTAATTATAAAAAGAACGTTTGTTCACATTTACCTCAAGAAACACTCCGATTAGAGTTTGCCTGGTGGCCTGGTACTGAGATTATTTAATTCGATCAAAATACCCTTTATTATGGAATTCACCAAGACGCAAATGGGCAACAGGAAACTCTTGCACGAAGGCTCCGCAGACGTCATCGATAAAGAGAAAAATGAACGAATTTATTGGAAGTGCGAAAAACGACAATTTTGCAATGGCAGAGCTATAGCTCAAGGGGAGATCATTAACAGCATTGCCATCAACCTGGCAGTTTCCATAAGGATGCCATGAAAATTATTGCAGAAATAAAGAACAAGACTAAACAGTCAGAAGAAATTCCCTCGGCTATAATAAGTCAGTGCACAAAGGATGTTCCAGTATGCGGAAAACCTCCCCAAAAGGAATCTCTGTCGCGGACATTAAGAAGAATCCGCAATTCTGAATCCCAAGATGAAGACTTGAATGTTACTACGCGAGGAGAACTCTTTTGATTACCTGCCCAAAATGACGTTAAGATATATTCGACAATTCAAAATATAAATGTTTTACGGTTGAATAGAAGATGGTTTTGCGACGGAACATTCAATTCAGCTCCATTTGGAAAGCTGCTTTATATTATTCATGCTCTTAATGATCACAATAAATTCTTGGCCTTAGTATTTTGTATTACTGAAAAAAAAGATGAAGAGACTTAAGCGACTATTTTCAATTTTTTACCAATTAAATCCTATTTAAGTCACCACTGATTCTGAGAGCTCAGCCATCAACCAATTACGAAAAAAATTCCCGAAGTCTGCAATTTAAGGCTGTTTTTTTCACTTTGGGCAATGGAGAAGAATCCAATCTTTTGGATTGCAAGCATGGTACAATGAACGCCAGAATTCGATAATTAATTAACAACTTCAGGCACTTCCATTTGTGCCGCCAGATGATGTTTGTGACCTCTTCAATAAATTAATGGGAGAATTTTTGCAATATTTTGAATCTACATGGCTTGGGATTATTCAGAGAGGCAGAAGAAGGAAAGCGGTCCTCGTGATCAGCTTTTGGTCCGTACCTGAAAGGGTTGCAAATGACTTGCCAAGAACTCCGTTGAAGGCTGGTAAAACACCTTTAATAAAAGAGTGGTGATTACGCATCCTACGGAAGTGAAGCTGTTAAGCAAAAGTCGCCTGGAACAAGCCAGTGTTGAAGTGCTTTTAGAGCAAATGCGACAAGGCCAAAATATTACAAGAAAATATAAAAAATATGAAACTGTAAATCAAAGACTCAAAGCCATTTTTAATGGATACGACATCAATGACGGATTGGGATTTCTCAATGAAATTGCTCACAATCTTAAATTATTCCTTTGTAGCATTTTTTTCTGAATTAAAATTTGTAATTCTTTATTGTTTTTAAATTTCATTTGTTTGGTATTTTTTCGTAATAAAAACGTTTGTTCCTTCACTGCATTTTCAATTTTACTTTATTTATTAGTATAGAGAAGGGTTGCCAGATTATAAAAAAGGTCACAACATTCGGAAAAAGGACACTCAATACAAATTACATTCATGTACAAAAATGGCGAGGATTTATATAACTTATTAATGTATCCTTTGTATGGCTACAATTTTTAACCAAGAAAACAAAGCAAGCAAATTAAAAATAACTATCCATACATTTTAAAATTATTCTGAAATCATTTTTCCAACAAAGTGTGAATGGAGTATCCAGATGTGTAATGCGTTATAAGCAACATGAAGGGAGTATTTAAAATCATCTACTACTAATCTGGTAAAAAATAATAAAAAAGTTATTAATTCGAAGCTTTGTCCGTCGACACCCCATTCGACGCTTTGTCCGCCAACGCTTTGCCCGAGCACGATAACAGAATATATATAATTATATTATAATTGTTTACAGGAACATAATACTATTTCTCTTTTTACAGGTTGAATAGATATGGCCAGCGTAGACAAGAGATCTCATTCCAGGGAGACTCTGTGTGGTGTGGACGATATAGAGAAAGCAGAATTCCCCCCACATGGGATGCTCCCAACTGGCAAAGATGTCATACAGAATTATGCTCTAGTTGCTGCGGCCACAGGGGGCAGGCCAAGCTCGGCGGTCTAAGGATTCAGCGGGTCAGCTGGTTCAAGAACACTGGGTATTCTGCAATCTGTACACCAGATACATAAAGAAACACATACTTAAGCGGTACATTGAATTTGCCACTAATTTCCCCCGTAAGGGGTGCAGTGAATTGCCATCCTGGCCGCCGTGCTGACGAGATCCAGCGCTCCGTCCGGCCCCAGCTTAGACTCTCTTCCTTCCTTAAGATAGTCCCCCGCGTCCGAAGCCGCACCCTCCGCCTAAGGTTTCGAGGCGGAGGGAGGAAAAGACTCGCATGGCGAACCCAACCTCCCCCAATAAGTCCTCGAAGGCGACAGCGCCTTCAGCGCTTTGTCCGGCCAACAGCGCCCGGGGTTCTGCCTCCGGGAGGCGTACGGCCATTCCCGTGAGGGTCTACTGTTCGAGGAGGGCCCCCGCGTCTCCTCCGAGCTAGGCCTGGAGGGCATATTCCTTCAATGGAATTGCCGTGGACTCCGGGCCAACTGGGAGGAGCTGCGGAGGCTCGTCTCGTTCCGTTCCCCGTTAGTTATCTTTTTGCAGGAGACC
The DNA here is from genome assembly GCA_963969495.1 of Ceratothoa steindachneri. Classification (NCBI taxonomy): domain Eukaryota; kingdom Metazoa; phylum Arthropoda; class Malacostraca; order Isopoda; family Cymothoidae; genus Ceratothoa; species Ceratothoa steindachneri. The sequence goes on along the minus strand of CAXAKS010000012.1, from coordinate 249,308 downwards.
ATGCTAGGCGCGTGCCCCCTGCCCACCCTCCCGAGGTATAAGGGTCATGCGGCCCCACCACCAAGTGATGGCCGGGCTGGGGGATGTGCGGTTTACACCTGGCATGATGTCTCTGTTCTTCCTTTCTCATTAGATACCTCCTTTCAGGCAGTGGCTGTGCAGCTGCACCTGGATAGGAGGTGTACTATCATTTCTGCGTGAATTCCACCGTCAGCTGACTTCGACGCGGGGGACCTCCATCGCGTCGTGGCACGGTTGCCGAGGCCCTTTCACTTTCTTTGAAGATTTGAACGGCAGGCATCCTCTCTGGGGAGATTACTCAATAAATCACAGGGGACAAGTCCTTGCCGATCTGATCGAAGAGCTTGAGATGGTTGTCCTAGACGTGGATGAGTTTACGCATCATTGTCCGAGAACCGCTTCATTTTCTTGCCTTGACCTATCTTTGTGCTCTTCGGAAACACAGCCTGATTTTGATTTGGGGGTGGTTGATGACCTCCATGGTAGTGATCACTTTCCCATTCAAATATGATTTTCAGGGCAACTGCCGCCTGAGAGCCCACCTCGGTGGTGCTTAGCGAGGGCGCGGTGGCCTGCATTTCAGGAAATGACTGAATTCTCTATCTCAGTCGCGGAGTTTAGGTCGGTAGATGAGGCCGTTGAGTTCTTCTCCGGCAACCTCATCGCCGCGTGCCTGACTACTATTCCAAGAACGACTGGCCGTTTTGCACGCCGACCACTTCCATGGTGGTCGGCCGAGGGGAAGACGGCCCTCAAACAGAAGCGTTATGCCTACATGCGCTATAAGCGCCGCCCGAACGATTTCACTGTCGCTGAATTTCGTCGGGCTTGGGCTAGGTTCCGGTATATTTCAAAGCACGCCCGCCGCTCTTCATGTAGGGAATACTTGTCTTCACTTAACGAGAAAACCCCTTTGGGAGAGGTGTGGAAGCGAGTCAAAAGGATTCAGGGCAAGTTCTCGCAGGACCCCCCCCTCCCGTTCTCCAGGAGAATGGGCCCCCAATTTCGGACCCCGCGTCCGTGGCGGAATCTTTTCCGACCGCTTTCTCCGCATTCTCTTGCCAGGATGCTGCTCCGCCAGCATTCAATGCAAGTCGTCATGTCGCAGAAGGCCGCCGGCTGGACTTTACGTCTAGAGGTGGAGAACCCTTCAACGACAGGTTTACTGTGAGTGAGTTGCGCTCCGCTCTCGCTTGGTGCGCGGACACCGCCCATGGTCTGGACGACGTCCCGTACGCCATGTTTCTACACCTGAGTGAGCGAGGCATGGCCTTTCTGTTACATTTGTTCAACAGGATCTGGGTGCAGGGTCTTCTCTCAGATTCCTGACGAATCGCTACTGTGCTCGCCTTTCACAAGCCGGGGAGAGATCACTCTACTCCGACCGGTTTTAGCCCAATCTCTTTAACCTCTTGCGTGTGCAAGTTGATGGAGAAATTATTAAATGTTAGATTAGCCTTTTTCCTGGACAGCGCAGGCCATCTGTCTTCTGCACAGTGCGGCCTCCGCAAGTTCCACTCCACGTCGGATGCTCTGCTCCGACTGGGAAATGCCGTCTGCAAGGCTTTCCTTCGTAGACAGTACTACGCCACGGTGTTTTTCAAACTGGAAAAGGCTTATGATACCGCATGGCGCTACGGTATCATGGAGACTCTCCACACGATGGGGGCGAGGGGACGCCTCCCAGTCTTTATATCTGAATTTTTGCGAGATCGTCGATTCCGCGTACGGGTGGGGGGAGCTCTTTCCAGCCCAAAGGAGCAGGAAGAGGGTGTGCCGCAGGGAAGTGTCCTCAGTGTCACACTCTTTGCCCTGAGCATCAACGGCATCACCTCGGTGCTACCAGAAGATGTTCTCGCTACGCTCTACGTGGACGACCTTTCAATCTCTTTTGGCGCGGCCTAGAAACCAACTCTGGAGCTTCGACCCCAACAGGCAGTGAACCGCGTCTCTCGCTATGCCGGAGCCCACAGCTTTCGGTTTCCTTTGGCCAGGACTAAGGTGGTGCACTTCTGCCGTCATCTAAGGCTCCACCCCAACCCAGATTTGTTTCTTAATAGAGTGCGCCTGGATGTTGTTGAGTCACACCATTTCCTTGGTCTTGTATTTGACCGACGCCTCAACTGGGGGGCTCATATTCGCAGCCTTAGGGTCTCTTGTACCCGCGCCATGGATATTCTCCGTTCCGTGACCTTCAGCGCTTGGGGCGCTGATAAGGCTACTACCTTACTTTTTTATCGATCCTTTGTTCGTTCAAAGCTCAACTACGGAGGCGAGTTTTCTGCATCCGCAGCCGGGCGTTTATTGCGGAAGGTGAATTCGATCCACCACACCGGCCTTCGCCTTGCGACCGGTGCCTTCCACAAAACGGGTGTGAGAGGTGGGAGGTTAAAGGCTTAATCTCTAAGCGGGTGGGACAGGTACGCGGATAGAGCCTTCATCTATAAGCGGGTGGGAAAGGGGGATGGGAAGAGCCTTCCTCTTTAGGCGGGTCGGAGAGTAACAAGGAGTAACAAGGAAAGTAAGTAACCTAGGAGACCTTACGGTCCATTCAAAGAGGGTACCTTTGGACTCGCAATTGAACAGGCACATGGCTGCTTAAATGTTTTTCGTCCCTGAATGGCCGCTTTTCAAGAATTTGTCTAGTCTTGACTTGAACTGGTCAACAGATTTACTGTTGACAACTTCCACTGGAAGTGCGTTCCACTTACCGCAGATACTGTAGGTGAAAAAAATTTCCACACAGATTGCGATTGTAACGCTTCAGTTCAAGTTTGAAGCCGTGATTGCGCGTTCTGTTCTCACTCAGTGTGAAAATATCCCAGGGGTCAACATTGTCGAACCCTCGAAGTATTTTGGAAACTTCGATGAGCTGACCACGCAGTCTACGGGTTTCCAGCGAGAACAGATCTAATTCCCTTAGTCTATCCTCATAACTTTTATGTCAGATAGAGGGAATCAGTTTGGTTTCCCTAGCTTGTACGCGTTCCAACCTTGCGGTGTCCTTTCGAAACGAAGGACTCCAAAATTGTACGGCATACTCCAGGTGCGGCCGAACGAGGGAGTTGTACATACAAAGTACTATCTCCTTGTTACGGTATCCAAACTGGCACTTTATGTAGCCTAACATCCTCTGGGCTTTCTTCTCTGCCTCGATGCACTGTTTCGAGAACTTGAGGTCGCTAGTAATAGTTACACCCAAGTCCTTCTCAGTGTTGGTGGATTCAATAGCAGTGCCCTTCAGGATATACTGAGATTGGGAATATTGGTGGCCGATATGCATCACTTTGCATTTGTTCACGTTAAAAGGCATTTGCCACGTGTCCAACCACTCCCCAATCTTCCCAAGATCTTCCTGCAGGCGGGCAGTATTTCCATCCTTTGCAACGTTCATACCAAGCTTGGTATCGTCGGCAAATTTGGAAATCTTTGCAACCATGTCACCGTCCATGTCGTTGACGTAGATGATGAATAGTAGTGGTCCCAGGACAGAACCTTGAGGCACCCCGCTAGTAACGGGCACCCACTCAGAAGACTGTCCATTTACCACCACCCGTTGCCGTCTGCCACTTAGCCAGTTCTTGATCCAGCCGGCTACCTTTCCGTCTATGCCAAGCACTCTCACTTTCCGGAGAAGGCAGGGGTGTGGTACCTTATCAAAGGCTTTCTGAAAGTCTGAGGATACCACATCCACCGCCTTATCCCGATCCTGCTCATTGAACACGAAGTGAAAGAATTCCACAAGGTTCGTCAGGCATGACCGTTGCCTTCGGAAGCCGTGCTGGTAACTCCTCTGTAGTAGGTTTGACTCTAAATACGACGTTATTTTGTCCACCATCATGCTTTCCATGAGTTTACCGACTATCAAAGTCAGACTGATAGGTCGGTAGTTTGACGGATGGCTGGGAGCTCCTTTCTTGAAGGTCGGAGTCACCTCCGCCTCACGCCTGTCTCTAGGAACGCATCCGGTCCGGAATGACATGTTAAAGATAGCGCACAGATGTCGTGATACTTCATCGCACACTTCCTTCAACACCTTGGGTAGAAACCCGTCCGGTCCAGGAGAGTTATTCGTCTTTAGGTCAGCGATCTTTTTCTTTATTTCTCCTTCGGTGAAGTCCATTGCCTCCAGCTTTTCCCCCGAGTAGGAATCCGTAGGCTTGGGGATGGGACCACACTGTTTAGTAAACATTGAGGAGAAGTAGACATTGAGAAGGTTAGCATTTTCTGCATCTGACTGAGTTAATGCACCCTCCTCGTCCACTAAGGGCCCAATCCTACGATGGATTGGTTTACGGCTATTTACATAGCCGAAGATTTCCTTGGAATTCTCCTTGCAGAGTCTCGCCACTCGGAGTTCCTCAGTACGCTTAGCCGCCCTAATGCTGGACTTCACTCTTCTGGCTAGCCTCCGGTACTCGTCAAAGTTCTTCTGTTGAATGCGAGGTCAATCAAGAACAAGTTTCTTGAGATCCGTGGCCTCGTAGCGACGGAAGAACCCGAAACGGTAGCCATAACAGAATCGGGGATAAAAACCTCAAACCGAGACTTTGAAGGCGAATTCACAGTTCCTGGCTACCAACTCTTCCACAAAGATAGGCCAGACAGAGAGGGTGGCGCTGCAATGTTGTATGTCAAGGATACAATCAAATCTACGAACTCCAACATTATATCCGATCACGAGCTCCTAGGCGTTGACCTAGAGATAGGTCCTGTCAGATACAGGACCCTGGTACTTCACAGACCCCCTTCCGAACCCGTTGAGAAGGACAGGGAACTGTACCAGCTGCTGGGTGAGCTTGTTCAAGGCAGAGTGTGCATCGTTATGGGCGACTTCAACAGACAAGTTGACTGGGAAACCAGAGCAGCCTGTGGCGAGAGCGCGCTACTCCTGGAGTTCGCCAACAACGAGTTCCACACTCAATGGGTCAGAGAACCGACGAGAGGAGACAATATCCTCGACTTGGTCTTCACCTCTGAGAATGATATCGTTAAGGGATGTCTCTGTAGGAGAAGAGCTCGGTGGCAGTGATCACCAGCTAGTTAGATTTAGCGTCAAGATCCCGAAGGTAAGGTCTGTTGCCAGTCAATCAAGGAAACTTGACTTGAGAAGAGCAGACTTTGCAAGCCTTTGTGCTGGGCTGACTGATATAAGGCTAGCGGTATGCGAAGAGGTTGAGGATTCGTGGAACAATTTCAAAAATAAATTCATGAGTATTCAATCAAGTTGCATCCTTCTGAAATGCCTCCGTCGGTCTTCCGTTCAACCAAAGTGGTTTAATCGAGAAATCGGCCAACTGCTTAGGGAAGGCCTATAGGTTAGGGCCTTCGCAAAATAGTACCTCCACTTTATGGACAGCAATGTCCTTTGAGGTGCTACTTTTTCTTGAGACTCTCCTCTCAATATCTCTCTCTCTAGCTCTCTCCCCATACCCATCCTCCTCTCCTTCTCTATCTATCTCTCTATATCCCTCTCCCCCTCTACCTTTTCTTCTCTCTCTCATCTCCTGCTTTCTCTCCCCTCTCCCCTCATTTCTCTTTCTATTTCACTATTTCTCTCTCCCCCTCTCTTAATCTATCTCTCTCTCTCCATCTATCTATCTAACTCTCTATCTCTCTATCTATCTATCTATATATCTATCTCTACCTATCTAACTCTCTCTCTCTACCTTTCCATCTCCCTCACCCTCCCATTTCTTATCCATCTCTATATCTCTCCTCTCTCGCTCTGTCTCCCCTCCTTTCTCTCTCTAGCTCACTATTTCCCTCTCCTCTACTTCCCCTGTCCCAATCTCCCTCTCTCCCTCCCTATACCTCTGTCTCCCTCTCCTCCCTCTTACCCTCCTTCTCCCTCTCCCTGCTCCCTCACTTCTTCAATATCTATCTTTTGCCTCTCTCCATTTCTACCTCTCTCTCCATCTCATTCCCACCTTTCCATCTCCCTATCTCTTTTCTCCCTCTCCATCTCCCTCACCTTATCTCTCCCCATACCACATCTTCTATCCATCTCCCTATCCCTCCCTTCTTCCCTCCCTCTACTACTCATTCTCTACATCTCTATCTCTCCCCGACTCTATTTCTCTACCTCTCCTATCCCTCTCTTTCGCTCTATCTTTCTCTCTCTCACTATCACTCTCTCCTTCTCCCTTTCTTTCCCGATCTCTCCGTTCTCCCTTTCTTTTCCGATCTCTTCGTTCTCCCTTCCTTTCTCAATGTGTCTGTTCTCCCTTTTCCCCAATCTCCCCGTTCTCCTATTTTTCCGATCTCTCATTTCTCCCTTTCACCCCGATCTCTCAATTCCACCTTTCTTTCCCGATCTCACCGTTATCCTCCCTCCTCTCCTCCTCCCTATCTCTCCACCTCCTCTCCTCCTCTCTATCTCTCCACCTCCTCCCCCATCTCCTCCTCCCTCTCTCTCCACCTCCTCCCTCTCTTTCTACCTCTTCCCCCTCTCCACCTCCTCCCTGTCTCTCCACCTCTTCCCCCTCTCCCCCTCCTCCCTCTCTCTCCACCTCCTCCCCCTCTCCCCCTCCTCGCTCTATCTCAGCTCCTACCTACCTCTCTCCATTTTCTTGTGTCTCTCTATCTCTTCCTCTCAGGTAATCTCTCCCTCTCTTTCTCTCTTTGTATTCCCATAACGTTCGTAATTAAAATCATCGAAAAGATCGATTCTTTTTGTGATTTTGTTCTCGTTTTCTTTTATTGTTGATGTTTGTGTCGTTTGATGTTTAGGATTCGTTTTTCACGAACCTTTTAGCTTCGGTTTATTCGATTCCGAGACTCTTCCTTTTTAACTAGCTTCAAGTTCTTTTAAGAGTTCATTTAAGTTTTAACATTAAGGGCGAATGATACTCTTAATGCTTAAAGAATTGAGGGTGAATGATAACCTTGATGTTCTAAGGGAGAATGTCGCCATCGATGTTCGAAGACTCTTAGGCGAGTGCCTTTCTTGATGTTTGTAATAGTTTTCTTGTGGTTAGGATGGTTGCAGCTAACGACCACCTGCAGACCCGTAATGGTGACACATGGTAATCTCAGGCCATTCGGGTCTATTTAGTAGCATGGAGAAGAGATGTAAATTATAATGTATTGCCATCGCCTTGTCACTTATTCAACCCCTTCGCCCAATCTAGGCCAAGGGCCATTCTCACACCTCAACCTTCAATGGTATCTATTTACGGAATTTGCAGAAACTTGACTTGAACAACCAAAGTCAATTCCTATCTGACCGTGTAAATAAAGATAATATATAATTGGATCGTGTTTACACAACCAACTACTCGAGGAAGAATAAGAGTGTTCATTCTAACATTATTTCGCGGAAAGACCTTTGCTCTTTTACATAGATGGCACACTCTGGTACCTGAGCCACTAAATCATCAGTAAAGACTTTGCATGGCCGACATTGTGAAAGAACATCGAGAAACTTGTTCGTATTAACAAATCTTGCCCAAAAATAACCGTTAGAACAAACAAAAATCTTCCCTTCTAACTATTTCCGCTGCCAGACGCACGATTCTTTACTATCCATCTGTGTCCTTCTTATAGTCGGTGGCACTGGAGTTATCTCTAGCACTATACTTATTCTCGTGGGCTGACGTAGAGATAGCTATATAAAATGAACACACTTGGATGCACAATTGGGCAAATTTAAGTCTTTTTCCACTATAGCACCAAGATCCCTGTCTTCCAAAAATTGGGGGCGAAGAACTGACTTGGGAAGAGGTGATGCAGATTCGGGAGAGTCGAGCGCCACTCTTTCCACATAGCTCCCAATAATACCCTGTCAATATTACTTGGGATGAGAACCTTCCTCACATTTTTATTTCCTTAACTCTTCCACATCTAATATTTCCTCATTGGCTTTAGCATTTTATTCTCGGTTAAACTCGAATACCTTGAATTTTACTCCAATTATAATCACCACAAAATAAAGTTGTTTAGCTCAGTTTCTATTTTAATTCCCTCATCGTAATTTCATTATCCACCATTTATACATATTTGATGACAATAATACCACTGAGTTAGAGCAAAATGTTTATTAAACTTCATATGTTTAAGTTCCTCATATTCTCTTAAGTACCACATACCTGAAGGCCTCCATACTGGTCACAGTAATCGAGGTGCGTCAAATTAACTTGCTATGGAATAGCGAGTCTGCTGACACAGCAGACATGTTAAGTCTAACATGGCGAGGATCTACCGTGAGGTCCTCAGCTAACAAGGGCTGCACATAGCTCCGCGCCTTCTTCGGTGATCCTACAGATGGCTCAATAGTGCTCCTGCACCTTCTCTCCCTAGATATTGCATTTCCTCTGACCTGCTCCTAAACCCGTCTTCGCCCATCACTCTCATACTCTACAAGACGTCTCCTCTTCCCTTTCCCTCTTCAAGGATAATTACGTGCGCACTTTTATTTGTGATGAACTCAAGTTTCGGACGTACTAGTAATTGCTGTGCTAAGCTAATCTAAACCAATGGGAAATAATAAAGATCAATATTATTTTAACCGTTGAAATATTATTCTGGTCATATTAATCCAAATGGTCATTTCTGATTTGTTGGTTTATATAGAATTGGTGAGTTGAGCTCAAAATTTGTTCTCTTAGAAGAATCTTTACAGAATTTAAGAAGCCTCTTTTCAGTGCAGGGATCTTAGTGATTTCTGTGATTCGGTGCCCCAAATACCATTCCATGGTGGTCTGTGATCAGAAGTTTGAAGATTGTTCATCTCTAATAGAGAGGATACACTTCGAGTGACGTGAATTCTAAGATACCGTCCCTTTGTGCTTCCAGGACGACCCATCTCGCACACTTCCACCCTTCAATTATATATATTCCACAGTTGCTTGAGGAGGAGGTCCTTTTTGTTCAGCAAACTCTTCAAGTTGATCCAATTTGTCAACATCGGGTGGAGAGACAGAGACAAAATACTAAAAAATGAACAATAGCGGGCAATTAATGATTTCATTTGGATACTCTGGATTATTAGGGATTTAACATTGACAAATGAAGAAAAGAAGACTTATATTACATCTATAAATAATAAAAAAAAAATTCATTTTCTTATTTCAGACAATTCTAAAATAAGAAATATTCTCGCCCTTTGCTGGTGTCATAAAAGGCAACTAAACCCGGATAGGGGACCCCTTACTCAAACGCGAATGTTCCTGTCCTGCGAACGCAATAGACAAGGTTATAAGATTAATAAACATAAATATTTTGGTCCGCTTCGACCTTTGGGAACTCTTGAATTTTCTTTCAGGTTCAATAATTATGATTAATGAAGACCCGATGCTTTTTCCCCCAGGTGAGACGCAATGAAGCACTTTGATGCCCTAAATCCAGTGGCTTAAAGCCTTCTTTCATGCATTCATACGTGTTTAAAGGCTTGAATTTCACTAGAAAGGAATCAAAAAAAGTTTACCAACCTTCACATCTCGAATGCGGTTTAATTGCTTGCCTCGCACTGTTATGCGGATCTTTGCTACCAGAAAAATCTTTCCTAGGTCGACTATCCACCACTGGTTGGGTCCAGAATTTACTAGACTATGGAAAATGGTGCTAAAATTTCCATCTACAGCCTTGCTCGGATAGTCTACTCCAGAACTTGTCTTGCTGCAATTAATTATATTAATGAATTAGATTCAACCAAATCTTACCACTAGTTTGGTGTCTCGGAACAACCCTAAAACCATTCCAAGGACTCTGAATTACGTTAATCTGCATTTCATTCTCAAGTGATTATGCTGAAAGTAATTAATTATTCTATTATAAAAATGAATATTATAAACATGATTGTCTGTTTAATCATCGAAGGTTAATCAAGAGAAGAAGCCAAGGAGAGTAACATTAACTTTGTTAACGTCTTTCACCTTGAGCCTCTCGAGATCTCAAGGGGACTTTTTAGCGTGCCCATCTGGCGGCTACTTTCATGGGCATAATTTGCCCTAATTAGAATTTCGGCCTAGTACTCGGCTACTTTAAACTTAACAAATCCAAACTAAAAAAAGAAAAACCCTAAAAACAAAGAGAAATAAAAAATAACCAAGTAATAATCACGCCTATGCAGAGGACCATTTGACCAACACGAAAGAGAATCAAATAAAAGGTAGTATGGCAGCTTACTCCGAAAATTCAGATACTCGGCAATTCTGTGTGCGGGAACAGATCCCGAGTACATAGGGACAAGCAGTAGTGACCCCGCTCGTCCTGCTACCGGGTGAGTTAATGTGCGTGAAGACCACCCAGAGTGGGGCATTCAACGAGACTGTGCCAAATACTCCGGGGGACAGTGCAATTATAACAGTAAGGTGGAGTGGAGTGCTCTATCGAATGCCCGTGAATCCCGCGAGTGTGCCCAGTTCAAATACGACACAAAGCAACATAAAGCCATGGCAGCATTGGGGGCAGGTCTATGGGAACAGTCTAGACGCAATGGCACGCACTTTAAGTTCCCCCAGGCCGTCTTCCACCTTCTTTTCCAGACAGTAGAGATGGCTGGCCAGATTCCTGCCATGTATGAGTGTGAGGAAGAGCTAAACGCTGATCTGATTCCCCAGTCCTCGCGAACTCTATGGAGTCTTCATCAGTGCGCTTCTTCGCATCAATTCTCACATGTCCTGGAACCGAGCAAAAGTAAATCTCGACATCCACCCGAGTCGCGGCAACCGTGGCGTCAAGGCTACAGCAACCAGAATGTGTGGATATTCTAATACTCCGAGAGAAATCAGGGCACTTTGTGGATTGATAAAGATCACAATCCAGTGTCCGAAACGGGCACGACCTGTTATTTCCCGTACTGAGCCGTGTATTGCAACCAGCTCTGCGGTGAAGACAGACGTAGCATCTGGTACAGCTCCGCTGACTTATAACAGATGGGATACGGCATGGAAGTCGACTCAGTCCTCGGACATGAAGACATCCGAATGCACTGGAACGAATCCAGCCTGAAAAGAAGCGGGCCTCTTAAGGTCAAACTCATTATTCCGCGTGCTGTGGAAGATTTGGGAGTAGAGACGTGACTGCAAATAGTAAAAAGTGTTACCCTTTAATGTTTTTAGTGTGGCGGTAAGAAATAAAGGGGCTAACATAGCTCTCGAAGTAGTTTGCTAGCCCTAAACCAAAAGGGTTTAGGTGAGAGTGGGATCTCTCTAAAGCTTAGTCACCGTCTAGATCAGATGTGGTTGCGGAGCGAGGCGATAGCGAATGCGGGAGACACCGGGATTGTGCTTACAAGGTCATAATGAAATGTGTATGGTGCACAGCGAGTGGTTTCGACAAGTAGGCTCTCAATTAGGGATGTATATAAGTCACCGGTCGCCAGACGAAGACCGGTCTAGTGGATCGAGTCCAGCTTCCTCATTAGAGGTTCGCCTGCGGTTGCATTATTCTCGCATCCGTAGTCAAGTTTCGAATGAACAGAGGTTCGATTGAAAAGTAAGGCAGTCGCCCTATCAGAACTCCAGGTGCTGAAAGTCGGGGAACGAAGGATGTCCATGGGCCGGTATAAGAGACCCTAAGGCTGCGAATATGAGCCTCTCAGGTGATGCCTCATTAAAAAACAATAGCAAGGAAACAAAAGGAGTAAATCCACTACTTCCTAAACCTCCGCGGCTCGGGAGAGCGAGAGATGCGGTTCAATGCCTGTTAGAGTCGACGCTCCAGATTTGGCGTCTGGACCGCACAAAAAGAGATCCAGAGGTCGTCTACATAGAGTGGAGCGAGATGTTGTTCCGGCATCGTCGTGGTGATACCCCTAAATTTCAGGGCAAAGGGTGTGACACCGAGGGCACTTTCATGCAGGACATCCTCTTCCTGTTCCATTGGGTTGGATAGGGCTCTCCCACACGTCGTGGAATCGATAACCTCCTAGAAATTAGGTTTATCAGGCGTCCTTTCCCTTCCATTCCCCATGATACCGTATTACCCTTCTGTATCATAGGCTTTCTCTAGATCCAAATATAACGTAGCGTAGTGCACTCTATGAAGAAAGGCCTCACAGACGACATTTTCAAGTCGGAGCAAAGCATCCGACGAGGAGAGGAAATTGCGGGCGCCGCACTGTGCCAATAACAGGTCTCCTCCGCTCCAAAAAAGGAAGTGGGGGAAAAGCCAACGCACCCGTATATTTAGGAGAGGAGTAAACTTAATCTCCGGTAGAAGAGGATTGGAGGAGACCCTAAGAATAAAAGGGGGAGGACACCTCCTTTTCTGGGTTGTAGCTGCCCGGAGGTTGCTCCAAATATGGCGAAGGTTAAGCCATATCACAGTACATAATTGATGAAATGGGACCCCACCGCCACCTGTTGAAGGGTTGTCTCAATTTCCATCATCTTCCACGACCCAAGTAAGGGAAAGGCCGCGCTTGGAGGCAGATAGATATCCATGCGCCTGCGTTCGCCCGCTTTTTCTCTTTGTTGTAGCCATGATAATATATTTTGTAAAATGCATGGAAAATAGATCCTTCTACCTCCCGATGCTTTAGGAGGTAAATAAAATAGTCTCAATAGGATCATTTTTTTTAGATAATGAGCATATTCGCACATCTCGTCCAGGGGTCCTTCCTTGTTGGGGTTTGCCATTCAGGCGAAATTGTCCTCGAGTTTTAACCATAAAGAATGGTTCCGGCGTTGCCACCTTCTCTGTGTCCTGCAAGAGGGTAGGAAGAGTCAACGGTCCAACACACCCCGTGCCTAATAATTGGCTTAGCCAGCGGGTTTTAAGCCCTGAGAGGAGTAGTGACCTCAGGGTATACACTGCCCCTCGTCTAAGAACCCATAAGATGACGAAAGTGCACCGAGTAGACAGAACATCTGTGGATAGAGGCTAAGTTTGGAAGGGGGTAATTTTGTTGTTGTTTTTTTAATTTTAGCAGCCGATAAGGCGACTGCCTACTTTGTCATGTCACCGTACTCGACCCAGCCTATTACTAGGGTATATTAAAAGACAAATAACAAAAATAAAATAAAAACATGCAATTTCAATTAACAACGATAAAATATTACAAATGTGACAAAAAATAACAAAATAAAAAAGACAAGAAAGAAGTTCGATCCTGTGCCGAGGGAAACGTGCCTCCCCCCAGCGCAGGAAAATATGACCCACAACAAACAGCCAAATAAAGTGGAGGGGCCAGTTTCCTCCAAAAATTCGTAAAGTTCACAATCAGTGTGAACAAACCCGTCCCGGGTACAAGGAACTAGCGGTAGCGATCCCACCCGTCCTGGTACAGAAACAGGTAACGCGCAAAGATCAACCAGACTTCGCCGAACAGTCTGGGGGACAACGCAGTCTACACAATATGGCGCAGTCAAGCGCTCCATCAAATGGCGGGGCCTCCTTGAGTGTATTCAATTCGGAAGCGACAGAAAGCAACCTGGAGCCGTCGCAGCATTGGCGGGGGGAGGGGGTCCATGGTAACTGTCGCGGCGCATTGGCACACAACTTTATGTTCCTGACGACCGTCTCCCATCTTTTTTACCAAGTAGCCACGAGAGCTACCCATATTCCTGCCATGTAGTCGGTGTGAGGAAGAGCGAAACGCTGGTCCGGTCGCAGAGTCCTCGCAGACTCTTTGGCGCCCTCATGTCCCACAATTCCTACATGTCCAGGATCCCAGCAGAAGATAATCTTGACATCCACCCGGCTCACTAAAACCGTGGCGTCACGGATACCGCAAAACAGGGGATGCGGAGATTCCAATGACCCGAGAGAACTCAGTGCACTTTGTAAGTCGCTATAGATCACAATCCGGTCTCCGAACCCGGCACGTCGCGTGATCTCCCGTACCGAGTGGTGTATTGCAACCAGCTCGGCCGTGAAGACAGACGCACCGCCTGGCAGAGCCCCGCTAACTTCAAACAGAGGGGCTACGGAGGGGAAACTGACCCTTTCTTGAGACTTGGAGCTATCCGTATACACTGGCATGTTTCCAGCGTGACACTAGCTCTGCTTCTAAAAGGACAAACGCAATACTCCCGACACTGTAGAAGCGTTGGGAGCAGAGGCGTAGCGACAAATAGTGAAAGATAGTACCATCCAGGGTTGCATCTTGGGCAAAACTAAGGGTGCTAACCACACGAAGCTAAACCTAGGTCTCGCACGAGTTTCCTTGCCGTAAACCCAGAGGGCTTAGTGTATGATTGTCGTGTCTCTGCGGCATAAGCATCGTCAAAATCAGCTGCGGATGCACTGAGAGCTATTTGCGACGGAGGGAGGCGCCATGCCCGCGCGTACAAGCGAATAAGGCACTGTGCACGGTGCAGATTGAGTGGCATATCCCCAGCAATGACATATAGGCTCTCATTGGGGGAAGTGCGGAAGGCACTGGTCACCAGGCGAAGGCAGGTGTGGTATATAGAGTCCACCTCCCGCCTCACACGCTCGGCTGTGGATGCATAAAACTCCGTAGTCAAGTTTCGAACGAATATAGGATCGATAAAAAGTAAAGCATTAGCCCCATCAGCCCACCAGGCGCTGAACATCACGAAACGAAGAATATCCATGGCACGGGAACAAGAGACCCTAATGCTGAGAATATGAGCCTCCCATGTGAGGTGTTGGTCAAATTTAAGTCCATGGAAACGGTGCGAGTCCACTAATTCCAGACGCACCCTATTGAGGAAGAAGTATGGGTCAGGTTGGAGCCATAGATGGTGGCAACAGTACACTACCTTAGTCTTTGCCAAGGAAAACCGAAGCCTCTGCACTTCGGCAAAGCGAGAGACGCGGTTGTTTCCCTATTGGAGTCGACAATCCAGAGTTAGCATCTGGGCCGCTTCAAAAGAGAACGAAATGTCGGCCACGTCGAGCGTAGTGCGAACATCTTCCGGCAGCACCGAAGTGATGCTGTTGATGCTCACAAAAAAAGAGTGTGGCACTGGGGAAACTTCCCTGTGGGACACCCTCTTTCTGCTCCATTGGGCTCGATAGGGCTCCAACCACCATACGCGGAATCGAAGATCGCGCAGAAATTCAGATATAAATATTGGGAGGCCTTTCCTCGATCCCATTGTGTGGAGAGTCTCCTTGATACCGTAACACATGCGGTATCAGAGGCGTAGTGCTGTTTACGAAGGATGGCCTCGCAAATGGCATTTTCCAGTCAGAGCAGAGCATCAGATATGGAGTGGAGCTTGGGGAGGCCGCACTAGGCAGAAGACAGATGGCTTCCGCTGTCCCCTCCAAAAGCTATTCTAACATTTACCATGTTGTCAATCAAATTTCAAACGCAGGAGGTTAGAGAGATTGGGCGTAAACCGGCCGGGTAGAGAGATTTCTCCCCAGATACCCTCTACCCAGATTGTGTTGAACAAATCTAACAGAAAGGACAAGTTTCGCTCACCGACGTGTTGATGCATGGTGTACGGGTCATGGTAAGGACAAGTAGCATTGTCCGCGCACAGAACGAGAGCGGACTACAACTTACACAGAGTAAACATTTCGTTGAAGTTTTTTCCGACTCTGGAGGTAAAGTCCAGCCAGCGCCCTTCCGCGACATCACGACGCGCATTTAATGCTAGCAGATCAGCATTATGCCACGGGTGCAGTGTCCGAGATTGTGGTCTCATTATACTGGAGAACGTAAGTAGGGTCCTGCGAAGACTTTCGCCGAATCCTTTTGATTCGCTTTCACACATATGCTAGATGGATCTTCCCGTTAAGTGAAGACATGTATGCCCACCCAAAAAAGTTCCGGGCGTGCATTCGAATTATAACGAAACCTAGCCCTAACTCTACGAAATTTACCGGCAGTGAAGTTGTCCGAGTGGCGCTTATAGCGCATGTAGGCATAACGCTTCTGTTTGATGGCCGTCTCATACTCGGCTGACCCCCACGGAAGCGGTCGGAGTGCAACATGGTCAAACGTTCCAGGAATAGTAGTTAGGCCCACGGCAATGAGCTTGACGGAGAAGAACTCAGCTGTCTCATCTACCGACCTAAACTCCTCGACTGAGACAGAGAAATCAGTTAATTCCTAAAATTTGGACCACCTTGTCCGCGCCATGCACCACTGTGTTTAGGTCTCGGGCGACAGATGCCCATAAAATGATATTTAAAATGGGAAAGCGATCTCTACCATGGTGGTCATCGACCACCCCCTGCCCAAAATTAGGCTGTACGCAAAGGATAGGAGTAAACCTCCTTTCCGGTAGAAGAGATTTGGAGGGTCCCCGGATAGAGCACAAGGGGGGGGGAACCTCCATTTTATCGCTGGAACTGTCTGAAGGAGGCTCCATCGATTTTACATGGGAAGGTAGAGGCAGGGTATTTTTTTTAACTTATCATTGGCTATGGTGACCCTATTTATGCCACGGGCTGCATACGCTAATCACCCCCACGCAGTAGCCCGCTCTGTTAGGGATAAGTACGGGGCCGGCAGAACCAGCTGCAGCCATTTGAGGCCACTCATCCTTCCTGGTGACCTGGCAGCCCATCGGCATGGCGGCTCCAACTTAGGCACGGCGTAAAATCGATAGGCATTGAATGGAGGAAGAAAGGGGAAGTGAGAGACATGTGGTGTGGATGAAGCAGGTTGTTAAAAACTCACCACCCAAACTGGAGCTCAACGGTGAGGGAACGTTGTCCCCTCTCTTCCCCAGCCACGATCCGGGATGGTTGGGTGAGAGGAATGTGTTCGGTTTCTACACTGTGAAATTAGAGGCGACTAGAGAAAGTTGTGAGAGAGGATTTAGGGAAAGTGGGGAAGTAGGGTGGGTAGACAAGGTGTCAGAAAGAAGAAGAGGCTAAGCTGGGGCCAGACGGGGCGCTGAGGCCCCTCAGTACCGCGGCCAGGATGGAAAATCACCACGCCCCTTATGGAATGTAAGGGGGTAGGCGGGCATGTAATAAATAGAAGTAAAGATAGGCGGGTCTCCTAATGCCTAGGGTTAGTGATCATCTATTATTACCATATATTGGTGCTCGGGGACCCCAGGATGGCAGGGCTTCCCTAATTTACCCTCAAACCGTTCTTAGGTACAGATCACCCGGGTACCCAGTGTAAAAGGCTCAACAATGTACCCTCCTGCGGCCATCAGTATTAATTATGTGGCTTTGAAACCCAAATCAACTGGTTTTATTCAATCGCAGAATGTCAATCTCTATCTAAGCCCTTTATTATGGATGTACCTAAAATTACAAGAGAGAATGGAGATTGTTGGAAGTTGGTGGATTGAGAAAAGATGGGAATTGTTATGACAGAAGTCCAGGAAGTATTATTTAAGCAACCCTCAGAACCAAAACAAAGGAAAGGAGTCAAGTCCTGTGGACAAAGACAGGACTTGTACAGATTCGTGTCCTGTCCATTCAAGGAGGAGATAGGGTTGAATTTGGAACAATTAAATTTATGCAAATTTATTAAAAAATTGAGAAGGTTTTTTAGGAATTAAAGGTTTGGGGTTTGATTCTAGCGAGATCCAAAGGAATTTAACAGCGATAAATATTGAGTATTAACCTTAAAATCTTCATCTTAATAAAAGTGGGGCGGGCGCGCATCAGGAGTCCCACAGCGTCTCCCGGGTGGGTCTACAGATTCCATAGTGATGTGATGGAGTTTGCAAATGTGAGATTAGGTTAATCGAGGCGGAGCTGTATTCTGTCTTCTGGGGATCGATGGCACCGAGTAAGTGTTGGTGTTTGCGCGAGCTTGATTCTGTGTTTGTATTGTTGTAGTCTGGGTGATCGCTCAGCATGGTGTTGCGATAAGAGTACTCTTTGTTTTGTGTGGAGGGATTACTCTGAGGAATGGATTTGTGATGGTTGCTCGTTGTTCGCAAGTTTGGATTGTATGGGCATGTTTTATTGAGGTGTCATTTGGGTGAGAGTGGGGAAAAATTTTGAGCTTAGCTTAGATTTACTGTGCTGTGGATATTTTTTTTTGTCTGGTTGTGGAGGCTGAATTGTGAAGTGGAAGTTGCGGTGGGGTGAGTTTTTCCTATGCTTAAGTGTTGGGTTACTTTGATATCTATATGTAAATAAGTGGGGAATAGGTTGTTTTCAGCATGGAGGTGTGGGATTGGTGTGTTTTTGTCATCCTCTGATGACTGTGAGTACCTTATTTTGTATAATTTGGAGCCGTTGGAGAGAATATTTTTGCACTACATGGTAATAATCGCTTTCTGCTTTGAAGTTTTTGAATATTTTGTCACACACTAATACTATACTACTCAAAACACAGATTTATGTAACTCAGGAGATTATTTTGAATGGAATGAATCTGGAAGAAGATTTGGGTTTATGAAGGATTACCGACCTCTTTGTTGGTTTTTGGTAAGCGACATCTCCCGTTGAAAGTTTGGCTTGGAAGCGACGGAATGTTGCCTCGTTCCCCCGATAAGCAACTGTGCCAATTCCTCCCAAATGACATTCTCCGTCTGTTGACCAAAATTTATATCCTTAGATAAATGAGAGGTTTTATATCCGAAGCTGAATGTAAATGTGAGTGGAAATAAGAGATGCGAAAAGAAAGGGCTCATGAATAGCGTAAGATTAAGGAGAGTTAAAATGTTTATTCTGATTATCTGTACTTCACTACAATTAAGAGTGAATCAAATGTGAAAGTGATTGATTTGGGGTGTATACAGAGTGCGCTCACCAGTTTGGTCCTACAAAAATTAAAAATTTAAAAATTGCCTGGTGAGGAAAATATTAGTGGTAAAGTATTAGGTAATCCTTGAAGAACCTGATAAAGTAGAGCTGAATGTTGAGTTGCCGAACATGTCATTATGGGAGAGTAGATGTGTATTACAGCAGTGCAGTAATTGTTTTTCAATGGAAGAAATAGGGAGGTTAAAATGACTTGCCCTGTTTAAGTAGATGTTTAAAAATTTGGTGGATGGTTTTTATAACGAGGTTTCGTTTGGGTAAGCTTTGTGTAAAATGATTAAAGGCCAGAGTGGGTTATAGAAAGTGTCAGCAAGTCCAAAAGATCAGATTTTGACCACGATGGCTTTTTGAAGTGATCCTTGATAATAAACTTGACTGTTGGATACGATGCGGATGTGCGTAAGGATAAACTAATCTAAGTTAAGCTAAAAAGGATAAAGGGATAAAGGAGACGAGTAAAATGAGGTAAGCAATCCCGTAGGTCGAGGCAGCATTTGGTGTAGGTCCTCATCTAATTTGAGGTAAATCTGATTATAATCAAAATAAATATATTAAATTGGGGTTCTATTTCTGGTGAAAGATTCTTGATCCACATACCTGTGAACTTAGGACAGAAACACCCCTGCCACCTGCACTTAATGGCACATGATACTTCCGTCATTCTTCCTACAGAGACGTAGGAGGAGACCCGGTCAGAGGATGTGCAGTATCCGTCGGGAATCCAACTGGTTTCACTAATAACAAACACAACATTTACAAAGAAGATAAAACAGATGTTTAGAAAGAATTTCTTCATTTTTCAGTAAAGTTCACCTGTTTAAGTGAATGATGGGAAAAAGGAAATTATGCCTGAAAGAAATAAAAAAAAGGTTTGAAATAGATTCAAGATTCATTTTTTGAAACTAAATTCTCTTTCACATTTGTACAAAAACATTGTCGGTCTTTTCTTAATTATTCACAATGTTTTCAACGGGAATCTCAAAAAGGATCAGAAAAGGACATAGAAAAGGGAGGGGCAAGATTAATCAACACATCCCCACTAAATAAAATGAAGGTAAAGAAACAAAGACACAGAAAGGAAAGTAAAAAAAATACAGAACAAGGACAATGATAACACTAGTGAACGGATTTACCTTTCCTGACCTCTACTTCGAGTACCAGAATTAATCTCAGTTTACAGATGACCCTGGTGTTTACGAGAGACAAACCACAACCAGGGTGCATCGGGTAAATTGGCTGTGGTTGTGATTTAAAAAGTGACACAAAACTCTTTATTAAAGCTTGTTTTTGTGGTCCGTAAATTATAAACTTTCCTTGAAAATTAATTGATGATAAACCGCCGATGTGTGTCTGAAATAAAGCTCCGTTTCTGCCTTAGCCTCCGACCTACCCGGTGAAGAACGGATCCTCAAATAAACCTTCATTACACTCAAATTTAACATCAGAATTTATTTCGCTTCAAATAAAAGTTTTTCAACGCAATTGAGTCAATTTCGGCAAATGGACATTTTTAGTTTTTATAAACAAAATGGAAAAGTTCAGAAACAAGTCTGTTGACCAAAAGTCGCGTGGTCTCCTTATACTTATTTATGACCTTCAAAACATTGAATAATTCCAGGACTAACCTTGGGATGACCTTACCAAAGATATCATTCGAAAGAGAATGTACAACAACTTAAGAGTTTCAGATTTCGTTAGAATCGGCCGAATAGTTTTGGTGTTATTGAAAAAGAAAAAGAATTCCCGGGCTAAACATGAGAGGACCTTGTCAATTATATCATTCAAAAGAAAATTTAAAATAACAATAAATTCCAAATTTCGTTAGAATCGGCCGAATAGTTACATTGTTATTACCAAAACAAAAGAAAGTAAAATGGGGACCGACTGACCGACATAGTGAGATATAGAGTAGCACGCGACTAAAAATAATTATTATTATCTAATGATTTGGATTTTTTAAAAGGAAATGAATTGCAAATGATCAAGTCAAGAAATTTTATTAAAAATTGAGGCACTTTCTTATTTTTTTTGTAGATTGGAAGGTTTTATCAAAGTTATTTTTCCAAAATGATTTTAAATTTTAGTCTTTAGCAGGGAATAAAAGAAGCTACTGACACTTTAAAACGAGTAAAACAAAATGAAATTATTCGAGCAAGTTCAGAAGATAAAAAAGAGTGGTGCCGATTGTTTTTTATCTATTTAAAAATAAATCCGATAAAAGTGTTTTTTCTCTCTTTTAGGCCTAGACAAATAATCATCGATGTGAAAAAGATAGACCAAGAGTCAATTATTAGAAGATAAGTACTGGAAACCTTTGATTTTTTTATAGACCAAAAACCGTTGCCAGAACTGGATAGGACGTAGGCCACAGACCGGTCTGCATGCGAAGTGCAAGCTCCTCTTTTAAGGAGGAGTGGCGAAGCTTACCATCTTGTTATTATTATTATTACTACTATTATTATTACTATCATTATTGCTCTTATTATTATCATAATTTTATTATTATTATCAATATTATTATTATCATTATTATAATTATTTTTATTTTATTATTATTATTATTATTATTTAGTGGCTAAGAGACTTCTCTTGTTTGGAGCTACCGATGTCATTCTTCCCCCCCCCCAAAAAAAAGAAAACCCACATTGACCGGCCCTGAAACGTGTTTTCCAACAAAACGAAAACCAGTCGGCCATTTTTGCTTTTGTGTTTGCTGATATATTATCATTTTGATCTTTATGTAAACTTCATTACGGTGTCGGCAAATTTCGCCCGCGATTACGAAGGGACTGGTGGTGCAATTCGTCTAAATTATAGAACGAAGGAAATGGGATAAAAGACGACTGCTGGAATTACAGCTTCAAACTACCGATCTCTCTGTCTCTGTCTCTGTCTCTTATTCTCTCTCTCTCCTTCTCTCCTTGGCTCGGAAGTGACGGAATGTTGCCTCGTTCCCCCGATAAGCAACTGTGCCAATTCCTCCCAAATGACATTCTCCGTCTGTTGACCAAATTTATATCCTTAGATAAAGGAGAGGTTTTATATCCGTGCTGAATGTGGATGTGGGTGGAAATCGGAAATGAATGAAATACCCAAACTGGGAGGTAGAGTGTTTTGTGGACGTCCGCGTAGGAGAAGGAAATAGACAGGGCTCATGAATAGCGTAAGATTACGGAGAGTTGAACCGTTTATTCTAATTATCTGTATGTCACTGCAATCAAGAGTGAATCGAATGTAAGACTAATTGATTTAGTGTGTATACAAAGGGCGTTCACCAGTTGGGTCGTAAAGAAATGAAGAATTAAAATCGCCTGGTGAGGAAAATATCAGAAGGGAAGTATTAGGTAATGTTTGAAGAACCTGATTAAGTAGAGCTGAATGTTGAGGCATCGATTGTGCCAGTATATGAAAGTAAGAGTTTATTAGAGTAGTGCAGTAATTGCTTTTGTCTACAAAAATAATAAAAGAAATAAGGAGGTAAAAAGGAATTTCCCTGTTTGTGTAACTGTTTAAAAATTTGGTGAATGGTTTTAATAGCGAAGTTTCGTTTGGCTAAGCTTTGTGTGAAGACTAAAGGCCAGAGTGGGTTATAGAAAGTGTGAGAGGGTTTTGACGTGTCAGAAACTCCAAAATATTGGATTTTTCGTCACCATAGTTTTCTAAAGCGATCCTTGATAACAAAACTTGGCTGTTGGATACGATGCGGATGTTCGTAAGGATAAACTAATCTAAGTTAAGCTGAAAAGGATCAAAGGCCGAATCCCAGACACCGGTAAAATGAGGAAAGCAATGCAAGAAGACGAGGGAGATTGTGATGTAGGTCGTGATCTAATTTGAGGTAAATTTGATTATAATCAAAATAAATATTTTAAAATGGGGTTATATTGATGTTGAAAGATTCTTGATCCACATAACTTTGAACTCGGCACAAAAACACCCCTGCAACCAGCAGTTAATGGCACATGTTGATAGTTTGGTGTTTCTTCCGACAGACACGTAGGAAGAGACCCGGTCAGACGATGTGCAGTATCCGTCGGGAATCAAACTGGTTTCACTAATAACAAACACAACTTTTACCAAGAAGAGAAAACAGATGTTTAGGAAGAATTTCTTCCTTTTTAATAAAGTTGACCTGTTTGAGTGAATGATGTGGCAAGTGAAAAAAGAAAATTATGCCTAAAAGAAATGAGAAACAAGGCTAGAATTAGATTCAAGATTCATTATTTGCAACTAAATTATCTTTCACAGTCGACCAAAAGCGTTGTGGGTCTTTTCCTAATTATGTACAAAGTTTTCAACAGGAATTTCCAAAAGGATCAGAAAATGACATAGAAAATGGAGGGACAAGATTAATCAAGAGATCCTCAATAAATAAAATAAGGTAAAGAAACAAAGACACAGGAAGGAAAGTAAACAAATTAAAGAACGAAACAATGATAACACTAGTGACCGGTGAACGGATTTAACTTTCCTGACCTCTTCTTCGAGTACCAGAATTTAATCTCGGTTCACAGATGCCCCTGGTGTTCACGAGAGACAAACCACAACCAGGGTGCATCGGGTAAATTGGCTGTTGCTTTTATTTAAAAAGTGACATAAAAGTTTTTATTAAAGCTTGGTTTTGTAGTCCGTAAATTATAAACTTTCCTTGAAATTGAATTGATGACAAACCACCAATGTTTGTATGAGAGAAGCCTCCGAGCTGCCTTAGCCTCCGACCTACACGGTAAATAACGGTAAATAAACTTTCATTACACTAAAATTTAACTCGGGAATTTATGTGGAATTATTTTTCTTTTCTTAAAAAAAGTTCGTATCCACAAGTGAGCAAATTTCGGGATATGGATATATGTATTTATGGCCAAGAGTTGGAATTTCTTAGAAAGTTTAGAAAAATTAAATATTATTATCGGATGATTTTGGATGTTTTTAAAAGAAATGAATTAAAAATGATAAAGTTCAGAAATTGCATTAAAATTGAGACTCTTTTATATCTTTTGGTATTTTCGAAGACTTTATGTGAGTTATTTCCAAAATAGATGTTAAAGTTTAGTCTTTAGCAGGAAATAAAAGAAGCTACTGGCACTTTAAACGAGTAAAGCAAAATGAAATTATTGGAGCAAGTTTAGATGATAAAAAAGCTTTGTAGATTGTTTTCTACCTATTCAAAAATAAATCCGATAGAAGTGTTTTTTCTCTCCTTTAGGCCTAGAAAAATAATCATCGATGTGAAAAAAGAGATAGACCAAGAGTAAATTATTAGGAGATAAGTACTGGAAACCTTTTATTTTTTTTAGACCAAAAAAACCTTGCCAGAGCTGGATACGTCGTAAGCCACAGACCGGTCTGCATGCGAAGCGAAAGCTCTTCTTGGAAGGAGTGGCGAAGCCGCCCATCTTGTTATTATTATTATTATCCTTAGGTGGGTATGAGACCTGTCGTTTGCCTATTGGAATTCCATACCCAAGTACAGGGTTCGATTTGCGACGAGATTTCAGGGCTTGTTTGGAGCAACCGATTGAAAAAAAGAAAATAACATTGACCTGCCCCGAAACGGGTACCCCATCTTAGTGAAAACCGTCTGCCCTGGTGCCTTTGTGTTTGCTGACATATTGATCTTTATGTAAACTTCATTACACTTTCGGCAAATTTCGTCCGCGACTACGAAGGGACTGGTGGTGCAATCCTCCTAAAATATAGAACGAAAGAAATGAGATAAAATACAACTGCTTGAATCCCTGCTTCAGCCCCCCATCCCGCCATCCCCCCCTCTCTCACTCTCTCTTTTATTTTCTCTCTCTCCCGCCTACATTACCAATCAAATTGCTGTTCATTAATCAAAATCAATCTTACCCGTAGTGTTTCCATGTTCCTGCATGTATTGATCATTAAAAGAGAGTAACTTGCCTAAGACTAAGTCTACTTTGTGCAAGTCTATCGCCGGAACTTAATTGTGGATTCCAAATCCATTTGAATACCTTAAAATCCAAGGGAATTTGAGCTCTCAACTCATTGGATTTTCAATGGGATTTTTAAGAACTCTTTTAAACATTTTTCCTTTTTTGAGCGAACCAAATTTTGGATTTGGGATTTCGAACAAAATTTCACCAAGGGGTGTTTTAGATGTAACACTTGCAATCCTGCTGCAGGTAACATCTGGGGGATTAAATGCTCTAAAAGGCTCCAACACGCGTAGGTGGATCTGTGCCTCCTGAATAATTTCTTAACCACTTTCTTCCCAGATTCCCAGATCTATCCTCACACACATTCTGGTGGAGACGCCCTCGTTGGTTATCGACTCTTTCTTTTACGTAACAACAACGAATTCTTTAGAAAACTTGAGTCTTAAAATGAATTGAATGTAGCAATCGCACTTTATTTCACTCTTTCAGGACACGACTATTGACTTGTTCTGGCGGAAAACTGGCCTAGATAAATGATGTGGTTCGGTTCCACACACCTCCGAACCCTCTTTATTTATTGGCTGTTGGTGTGGTTACTAATGGAACACCACATTCGTCTCTATAATTTACCGAAGCTAATTGCCATAACTGATCGATCAACTTGTAAGTGCAGTGTGAAATGTTTGAAAGACCTTTGCAACTTTACTTAGTCCGAATCGATTGGACAAGCGTCGGTATATGAAACAGTAATAATGGGTTTGCCACGAGTTTCGAGACGATGATTAAGAGCCAATAATATTTTATTCCTATAAAAGCGGTAATTTTGAAGAACGATTCATCACGCAAACTTTGGCTAATATCACGAATCTGTGAATGTGTTTGGAGTCGTTACCAAGAGTGACCCAATCAATTTCTCACTCTTTACGTAACCAGGAATTCGATCTCTTAGGAACTCGATCCTCCCTTTACAATTTATTATTGAATTGAGTCTGTGTTGGGGAGGGGGGTAATTTGCGCGAATTACTTTTGTTTCTCTTCTAAGAGTGTCCCAACCTCAGAGGTTTCAAGGTCTTGCTTTAGATCTTGCCTTCCTCGTGTCTCAAGGACATTGCCTTTATGGCCGTTTCAGGCAAGGTGGGACCTCGCTAGGCTTCAAATCCCTAAGTTTTTAACTAATATTGTTATTAAAAATTAAGAAGAAGAATGAGAAAAACTAATCATATTAATAATAATATTTTGTGGTATTTTTATTACAGTTTTACAAACTTAAATTCGAGGGGGATTTTTTTCTCACATGCGAAGGCATCGTGTGAAGAATGATGTGAAATTAGAGGAATTGAAAATGTGTGGAAGATATCTTGCCGCACTTCCACGTGAGGGCAGCGTGGACCGGAGGGCAAGCGAGCATCAAGATGTCACCTGCAACATGGCTGTCCTTGTTACACCTGGACGAGCCGCGTCCGGGATGCAGTGCCTCCTGAATTGGTTCTCTGGATGTTAAGTGTTCCGCTCGATCTTTGAGGATGGGCCCCAGTTGCTCAAAGACATTAGGAGCGGGTGAGTTGCGTGGCTACTCATTCCTCACGAAAAGGTCAACCTTATCACTTGTTGGTGAGCGATAGCTTTCATACAGTGTGATTTATCATGAAAAATTGTCACATCTTCAACATCAAACACACATTCGAGTAATTACAAAAATGGAATCACATTTTGGGCTAAGATTTTATTTCGAAAAAATGGCTCATCCCAAATTGTTCCCTTTGGTTTGATAACCAAGATAAGATTCTTAAGAGAAATGATGATGAAAAACCACTCATGCTGAACGCATTACTCTTTTATCGATACTTCATCAGTGGCCGCAGCCTATCATTCAGCACATCTTAGTTTTTAGTCATCAATGAAAATTCAACACAAGCAATCAACTTAAAGGAAAATGTCTTACGTCCATTCCTCGAGTTAATCTTAAACCCATAGGTGATCACTAGTATTAAGATCACTTTTCTTCTTTCATTTCCACCTATTTCGTGCCAAGCTTTCAAAGTTTATTGCTCAGAACCGATAGCAAACCATCGCATCCGTCCAAGGAACTAATTAAATTAGTTATGGATAAGAAAACTGCCCCTCTAAAACTTCACATGAAGAGGAATATCCACAATTTTAATTAAAATAGTTAAGATTATATTTGGTACATTATGATTATAAAATCCGGTTCATTTTTTTTGTGGCTAGGCTGGCATGTAATTCACCCCAATACCTACACCCCGTACAGCGATAATAGATTGTAGGAGGCTTTTTGATACCATTCCTGGAAGAAACGATAGTGAGGCAAATTTTATTCTCCATTGGTTATTAATCATTTATAAAGTTTCTCAATATTTTAAACCTCATATCCCCAAAGCACGGAGAGTTCTCCTTTTCAAAAATCATAATAGTATTTCTATGTTTTGAAAGTAGGAATTATTTTTACCAAATAAAGAATTGTTCTAAACTTCATTCCACAGTGAAATGTTTTGTTGTTTGGATAAAATGATTTCTAAAACAAACCTTATCTGAGGCTTAAGAGAACGACGAAGTGCAGCAAAGGGCAAGACGTAAGAAAGAGAGATCAAATTTCTTCTGAGATTAGATTCTGCAATTCAATGCTCTGCGGTGTATAACAACACAACTTTCACAAAACGCCACCTCATAAAAGAACTGTAATAGGATAAGTGCACAAATGTGCGAAACCTATTTTCACGCTAACCTAACATAACAGAATTTCACTGAAGACAAAAGCCACACGGGCCTATCAAAGGTCATCCTCATATGTCAAAACCCACCCACAAAATTCATCCATAGGATTGTGTCAGATCACGCATCTACAATACACGAATTAATCAATCCAGAGGATAGTGTAAGATCATGCATCTAGAATTAGAACCATCCTAGGAATGTGTCAAAAACAAAAAGCATCATCATTAAGACTCGTTAAAATCCACTTCAATCATAATATAGAAAAATAAAAAAAAATGCTCCACAAGAATGAGTCCAGAATAAACCCCCCTCCACCCAAGTTAACACTCCCTCCCCATATAATCATCTAATCTGCATTTGAAAACATTCAAGTTTGTACTGTCTACCGTCTCAGATGGCAAACTATTCCAGTAATCTAACACTATTGGTGAAGAAATATTTTCTAACATCCAACCTACACCTCTGTTTTTTAATTTTTAAGTGGTGACCCCTAGTCCTATTACTACCTTCCAACTCAAATAACTTGCTAAAATCCAACTTAACCATCCCAGAACAGATTTTAAAAAGCTCAATCACATCTCCCCTCACACATCTTCTTTCGAATGAGAACATATTTAATACCCTCAATCTATCTTTATATTCAAGGTGCTTTAAGGAAGGTATTATTTTTGGTGCTCTCCTTTGTACTGACTCTAGCAGGTTGATGTCATGTCTAAAATGTTTTGACCATGCTTGTATACAATACTCTAAATGTAGCCTAACATACGAGTTGTAGAGTTTAAGGATATTCTCTTTACTCTTCTAGCTAACATTCCTGTTAATGTATCCTAGAACCCTATTTGCTCTATTTTTTTTTTGCCTCAATACAC
The DNA here is from genome assembly GCA_963969495.1 of Ceratothoa steindachneri. Lineage (NCBI taxonomy): Eukaryota > Metazoa > Arthropoda > Malacostraca > Isopoda > Cymothoidae > Ceratothoa > Ceratothoa steindachneri. Next base: position 221,173 of record CAXAKS010000012.1, on the reverse strand, counting down.
TGCTTTGAAAACTTCAGTAGCCTATCTACTATTACGCCTAAGTCCTACTCATTCTCAATTGAATTCAGCCAATGCCCATCCATTTCATAGCTAAATTACCTATTATCCCTTCCCATGTTAAGAACATTGCATTTTTTAAGGTTAAAAATCATCTGCCACATCTGATCCCAAGCTAATAACTTATTTAAGTCACACTGCAACTTAAAGCTACCCTCAACTTCTTTGACTACTACTACGAATTTAGTGTCATCAGCAAAGATTTACACTTTGCTATTTACACCCTCCCCAACATCATTTATATAAACTATGAATAATAAAAGACCTAGAACCGATCCCTGAGGTAGGCCACTGATAACATGCCTCCAATGGACGTCACCCCATGCAGCACAACTCTGATTCCTGTCTTTCAGCCATTCAACTATCCCCATTTGGTTACTCTACATATATTGAAGTTCGACCACCATGTGGAATATATAGATATAATCAAATAAGTCCTCTTTCGTTATTGCATTTCCATTATACAATTTTAGTTCCAGATTCGAACTTAAAACAGTGTTTTGATATATTACTTAATTTAGTTTGGTATTGGACGATTTAAGAGATGTGTTCTAGGTTTTTGGTAATCGAGGATATTTGTGAAGGTGGTTCAGAGAAAAGGTCCTCAGTGGCAATTATTGAATCAAATAATCAATTTTCGTCTTATTGCATATTAATAATTTAACTAACTTTCATAATTTCTGCAGAAATAATTTAGTTACCGTTAGGAAATAAAATTTTAAAGCTTTCATACAGCCAGAAAAAGCGTACTGATGGAAAGTAGGTTTGCTTAAAACTCTTATAATATCTCAAATTAATATAGCTCTTTTATTTTAGTAATATTTCAATTTATTGGTGTGAATATAATTGCCTGTATTTTAGTTAGTTTCATATATCATTATATTACAAACAAAGTAAGTATTTAAGAGAAGGTTTTCTCATTTTTAATTTTGACTATACTCTTCTTAACTGACTTTAATATGTCACTTTCTCTTTCATATTCTTTATGCATCAATTAGTTCAGTGTACTTCATTTTATTGCAGAAAATCATGTAAAATTCCCTTTATCCTTCTAAAACCTAACATGCAATTCGCCCCCACTACCCCTACCTCGTACAGCGATAATAGAGTGGAGGAGGTTTAATTGGTACCATTCCTAGAAGAAAGCGATACTGAGGCAAATTTTATACTCCATTGATCACCAATCATTTAAAAGAGTTCTCGGCCTTTTAGGCCTCATATCCCCAAAGCTCGCAGAGTTGTCCTAATCAAATATCCTAATAGTATTTCTATGTTTGAAAGTAGAAATTATTTTTACTAAATAAAGAATTGTTCTCAACTTCATGTTATTTTAAAAGAAGCAAGTTCGCAACCATTACAAGAGGGTTGTTTAAGTTGTAACTATATCAGTCCAAACTGATTAATGAGTTAAATAACCGAAGTTTACTGGTTGCCTTTCAGATTGAATTGATGCTTAAGCTAAGCAGGAGTGATATTAAAAGACCATCAATTTATCTGCGGAAAGATGCTCAAAGAACGCATCAGTGAACATTCGATTTATATTTCATTTTCAAGAACACGAAAAGAGGTTTTACGAGGGGCGGTCAATAGGTTTTGCGATTCAGATATGAGGAGAAGTGTTCTATTATTTTTCAATATAACTACCCTCGACTTCAATCCACTTGCGCCACTTGTCTCTGAGGCTTCGAATTCCCGACAACCAGAAATCACCCGACTGCCTGTCAATCCACTCCTGGACGGCGAGCTGGACATCTTCATCGTCCCCAAACCGGCGTCCACGCAGTGCAGCCTTGAGCTGGCGGAATAAAAAGTAGTCGCTGGGGGCCAGATCTGGACTGTAGGGGGGGGGGGATGGTTGAGCTCCTCGAATCCGCACTCGCGGAAGGCAGCTTGTGCAACTCTGGCCTTGGGGACTTCGACGACGTTGAAGTCGATCATGGGGCGTAAGATTTCTAGGGACCCAACGGGCACAGACCTTGGTCATGGCCAAATTGTCGTGGATGATGTTGACAACACTTCCATGTGATATTCCAAGTTCTCGCTTGATTTCTTCGACCTTCACCTGTCAATTTTCGAGGAACATCCTCTCCACACGGGCCACATTGTCCTCGTTGGTCACGTCTGGCGGGCGTCCTGTACGGGGATCATCTTCAAGGGACTCACGACCATGGCGGAACTCCCTATTCCAGCGAGCAATGGTTGCATAGGAAGGGGCGGTGTCGGTTTACACTGCAACCATGCGTTCATGGATCTCTTTTGCATTCTTGTCTTCCTTGGTCAAAGATTTGATCACTGCGCGGTGCTCAACCTTCTCCATTGTTGAAAAATTTGTGACTGACGATCTGCGATCAGCTACTGCTTCTTAAATAGACGAGGCACGAGCGTGCGTCTGTAGGTCCTGACTTGTCATAACTTGTCCTTACACCCCCACAAACAGTTATCCCCCTTCCTTTGTTTTGCCCTACCGATTAGCAAAACTTATTGACCGTCCCTCGTATAACAGTTTAAAAGTTTTTGATATCATAACTAACCCAATTTCCTAAAATTTCATAATCCCGAAATTACATATTCGTTTAAGACATCTTTTCTAAGGAATTTAAAAATGTGTTTTCCTTATGCAGTTTTATCTGTACTTTTCAGATCTGAGACTCCATTTTCTCGGAAATACATACTTTTCCCATAATAGAGTGAAGGTATAGAATTAAAATCATATAAATATTTCCAGCGAAAACATAAAACTGCATAAGAAATTAACATTTTCAAAATCATTTAAAAGATACAAAACCAGACCTAACCATACCTTAAATAAACTAACCTAAACTAAGCATACCAAACTTTACATAACCTAACATAAACTAACCTAACCTTACCTAAGTTAATCTAGCGTAATAGAACCTAACATTACCTTAAATAACCTAAACTAAACATACCAAACCGTACGAAAACTAACATAAAATAACTTACCCTTACCTAACTTAACCTAACATAACCTAACCTTACCCCAAATAACTTAAGCTAACTAAACCTAAGCATACCTAACCAACTTTAACCTAACCTGAACTAACCTAAATCAATCTAAACTAACCTACTGTAACCTAACAATAACTTAATAACTTAACCTAACCTTACGTAACCAAACCTAACCTAATCGCGTCTAACCTACCCCCGTAAGAGGCGTGGTGATTTGCCATCCTGGCCGCTGTGCTGACGGGATCCAGCGCTCCGTCCGGCCCCAGCTTAGCCTCTCTTCCTTTCCTTAGATAGCGTGTATTTCTCCCCTACTTCGTCGCTTTTCATACAACCTCTCCCACAACTTTCTCTGGTCAGCCACTAATTTCACAGGGTAGATGCTGACCTTCTTCTCAAGCCAACCCCAACGGATCAGGGCTGAGGGGAAAGGGGACAACGTTCCCAAACCCCTGAGCTCACGTTCAGGATGAGGTTTTTTAACAACCTGCTTCATCGCCACCTATACCTTCCTCACATCCCTTTTCCTCTCCTCTTCACAATCTATCTTTTTACGCCGTGTTCAAGGTGGAGCCGCCATGCGGATTGACTGCCAGGCCACCAGGGGCAAGGGGTGGTCGAAAATGGCGGCGCCTGGCTCTGCCAGGCCTGTAAGCACCTCTTGCAGTACGGGCAACTGCGAGAGGTGATGAGCTATTGCGTCCCGCATAAAATTTGGGGTCACCATGCCCAATGATGTAAAAAAACAAAATCCCCCCTTAATAACCCCTTGCTCATCAATGGAGCCACCCTCGGGCAGCTCCACCGAAAAAATGGAGGTCCCCCTTCCTGTGCTTCCGCATGGGACCTTCGATACTTTTTTAACCGGAGGGGATGGCCAACTGAAGGCCCCTCCTGTGATAGACATGGTCTTTGAGGAAACCCATCCTCAGACGGTAGGGCCTTCCATGGGGAGGGAATCCGGGCTCAGCGCTAAGCACTGTAACCGAATCCGCCCTTAATGCAAGCTCCTCCCCAAACGGCTGAAGGCTCCGAAACAGTACAAGGAGGGGAGGGATCTCCTCCAACCGGTGCTCCTGCAACCACCAGGATCTTCTCTATTTCGGAGAAGGACCTGGCTTAGGCCGGTCGATCTGGCCTAGGGGCTCATTCCGGTGGAGGTGAGAAGAAGGTTCATTCCCTGCCCTACTCTCCTAAAAAGAAGAAGAACAGAAAAGAAGACTCGGGGATTCTCTCCATCCGCGGGTGTTGCGGGGACGGATGGGTCTGCTGCCACTTTGGCAAGTGACCAAGCCAAGATCGACACATCCGGCCCCTCTGCCCCATCCCCCGGGTGCAGAGTCCCTGACTATGACAAAGACCAAAGGTGCACTGGGCGGAGCCTCGATGGCATCGGGGCCCCTCATTCAGAGGTTACCTGGCGTTTTCGAGCACGCTGGCTTCAAACGCTTCCTCATTATTCGCTCCATTGATGGCACCATGTTGGCCAAGGGCAACATGATCCATCAGAGGAGAGGATTAGCTAGTGCAATTGGTACAGAGCCAAAGGTGACCCGTCTCTCATAGGGAGCCTTCTGGCGACTGTGGCGAATCCCGCCGAGGCAGCCAAGATAAGTGCTCTTCGGACACTTTATAGCACCCCGGTAAGTGTAACGCCGCACTCTACTACGAACTTTGTGAAAGGTGTAGTTTATGCGAGGGAACTCGTTGACTACTCCACTGAGGACATTAGCTTAGAGCTGACCGACAATGGGTGGTAAAGGTCAAACGTGTGATGAGAAAACAAAGGAAGGGGCCTCGAGACCCACCCCTACACTCTTCGTCACGTTCGACTGTGACAAGCTCCCTGAGTCGGTGCGTACCAGTTTGTACCGCTACCGCGTGAAGGCATTCGTGCCACTGCCGCGGCGGTGCTATTACTGTCAGCGCTTCGGCCATATGAATCGTTCTTGTAGACGTGCAAAGTCGGGGTCACCCAAAGTCTTTGTAAATTGCTCCAAGGCCGTACACGATAAGTCTAAATCGTCTGTGGCCAAGTGTGTCAATTGCGAAGAGCCGCACCCCGCTTCTTCGAAGCAATGTGGTGCATATCTCCGTGAGAAAGAAATCCTGGCCGTTCAGGCCCAGGATCGACTCTCATTCCGTGAAACTAAGGACTTGGTCCTGTCGCGTCCGGCTCTGCCTGTGGCTGAATATGCCTCAATAGTTAGGAAGGCTCCTGGCCCATATAGGCCAACGAGCACGCTTGTTTCCGGCGCCCATTCTGAGCCCTTCTGCGGGCTCTACTCAACCTGGGCGCTCCCCTGGTAAAGCTGGTGGCAAAAAGGGTTCATACCTATCCCCGGCTAAAACCAAGGCTTCCCTCCTCTTCCCCCAGCGTGACTGTTTCTCGTAAGGCGAAACGGCCACGCGCCTCCACCAACTCGTTAGACTCACAGGAGGCAACACCCCTGAAGTTGGTCGCCAGGCCATCTTCCAGGATTCCTAAAGCTGTCTGCCGAAAGGAGGACAGCAACAAAGGAGCTTCGGCTCCTTCGCCCACGCCTAGTGGTGGAGCGAGTGGCTCGGAGACGGTGGTTCCTCGAAAAGAGGGCCCACCGCCTCCGAAGCCGCAACGCCCGCCTAAGGTTTCGAGGCGGAGGGAGGAAAAAACCGCATGGTGAGCCCAACCTCCCCCAATAAGTTCTCGAAGGCGACAGCGCCCAGGATTCGGCCTCCGGGAAGCGTACGGCCATTCTCGCGTGGGTCTTCTGCTCGAGGAGAGCCCCTGCGTCTCCTCCGAGCTAGGCCTTGACGGAAATTCCTTCGATGGAATTGCCGTGGACTCCGGGCCAACCAGGAGGAGCTGTGGAGGCTCATGTCGTCCCGTTCCCTGTTAGCTATCTTTTTGCAGGAGACGATGCTAGGCGCGTGCTCCCTGCCCTCCCTCTCGGGGTATAAGGGTCTTGCTACCCCACCACCACGGGATGGCCGGGCTGGGGGATGCGCGGTTCACACCCGGCATGATGTCTCTGTTCTTCCTTTCTCTTTAAATACCTCCTTTCAGGCAGTGGGTGTGCATCTGCACCTGGATAGGAGGTATACTATCATTTCTGCGTACATTCCACCGTCAGCTGACTTTGACGTAGGGGATTTCCACCGCGTCGTGGCACGGTTGCCGAGGCACCTTCTCTTGCTTTGAGATCTAAACGCCAGGCATCCTCTCTGGGGAGATTACTCAATAAATCCCAGGAGACAGGTCCTTGCCGATCTGATCGAAGATCTTGAGATGGGTGTCCTAAACATGGATGAGTTTACGCATCACTGTCCGAGAACCACTTCATTTTCTTGCCTTGACCTAGCTTTGTGCTCTTCGGAAGCACCGTCTGATTTAGATTGAGGGATGGTCGATGACTTCGATGGTAGTGATCAATTTCACATTCAAATATCGTTTTCAGGGCAACTGCCGCCAGAGAGCCCACCTCGGCGGTGTTTGACGCGGGCGCGGTGGCCTGCATTTCAGGAAATGACTGAATTCTCTATCTCAGTCGAGGAGTTTAGGTCGGTAGATGAGGCCGTTGAGTTCTTCTCCGGCAAACTCATCAACGTGGGCCTGACTACTATTCCTAGGAAGTCTGGCCGTTTTGCACGCCGACCATTCCCGTGGTCATCATCTGAGTGTGAGACGGCCTTCAAACAGAAGCCTTATGCCTACATACGCTATAAGCGCCGCCCAAACGATTTCACTGTCGCTGAATTTCGTCGGGCTAGGTCTAGGTTCAGGTATATTTCGAAGAACGCCCGCCGCTATTCTTGGCAGGCATACGTGTTTTACTTAACTCGAAGACCCCTTTAGCAGAGGTGTGGACCCCGCGTCCGTGGCGGAATCCTTCGCGACCGCTTTTTCCGTATTCTCTAGCCGTGATGCTGCTCCGCCAGCATTCAATGCACGTCGTGATGTCGCGGAAGGCCGCGTGCTGGACTTTACCTCCAGAGGCGGAGTCCTCTTTAACGACAGGTTTACTGGGAGCGAGTTGCGTTCCGCTCTTGCTTCGTGCGCGAACACCACCCATGGTCCGGAAGATGTCCCGTACGCCATGCTTTGACACCTGGGTGAGCGAGGCATGGCCTTTCTGTTAGATTTGTTCAACACGATCTGGGTGGAAGGTCTTCTCCCGGATTCCTGGAGAATCGCTACTGTGCTCGCCTTTCATAAACCGGAGAGAGATCACTCAATTATGGCCAGTTTTCGCCCAATTCCTCTAAACGATTTGGGGTGCAAGTTAATGGAGAAATTAGTAAATGTTAGATTAACCTTTTTCTGGACACCGGAGGCCATCTGTCTTCTTTCACAGTAAGGCTTCCGCAAGTTCCACTCCACGTCGGATGATCGGGTCCGACTGAAAAACGCCGTCTGGGAGGCTTTCCTTCATAGACAGCACTACGCCACGGTGTTTTTTGATCTGGAGAAGGCCTATGATACCGCATGGCGATACGGTATCATGGAGACTCTCCACACAATGGGGGCGAGGGGACGCCTCCCAATGTTTATATCTGAATTTTTGCGAGATCGTCGATTCCACGTACGGGTGGGGGGAGCCCTCTCCGGCCCAAAGGAGCAGGAAGAGGATGTCCCGCAGGGAAGTGTCCTCAGTGTCACACTTTTGCCCTGGGCATCAACGGCATCACCTCGGTGCTGCAGGAAGATGTTCTCGCTACGCTCTACGTTGACTACCTTTCGATCTCTTTTGGCGCGGCCCAGATGACAACTCTGGAGCGTCGACTCAAACATGCATTGAACCGCATCTCTCGCTATGCTGAAGCGCACAGGTTTCGGTTTTCTTTGGCCAAGACTAAGGTGGTGCTCTTCTGTTGCCATCCACGGCTCCACCCAGACCCAGATTTGTTTCTTAATGGGGCGCGCCTGGATGTGGTTGAATCGCACCGTTTCCTTGGTCTTGTATTCGACCGACGCCTCATCTGGGAAGCTCATATTCGTGCCATGGATATTCTCCGTTCCGTGACGTTCAGCGCTTGGGGCGCTAATAGGGTTACTGCCCTACTTTTTATCGATCCTTTGTTCGTTCGAAGCTCGAATACGGATGCGAGTTTTATGCATCCGCAGCCGAGCGTTTATTGTGGAAGGTGGATTCGATCCACCACACCGGCCTTCGCCTAACGAGCGGTGCCTCCTGCACTTCCTCCATTGAGAGCCTTTTGGTTGATGCTGGGGAGGTGCCACTCGCTCTGCGCCGCGTGCAGTGCATCACTCGCCTGTACGCGCGAGCCTGGCACCTCCCTCAGTCGCCAACAGCTTTCACTGCATCCGCAGCTGATATCGACGGTGCCTATGCCGCCGAGAGACGCCAGTCATACCCTTAGTCCCTTGGGTTTAGGGCCAGGAAACTCCTTCGAGAGCTAGATATAGCTCTCAGGCCGGTTGCATCCCTGGTTCTGCCCAGGACGCCACCTTGGAGGGTTCCACATTTGGCTATTTGTCACCACGCCTCTGCTCCCAAAGCTTGTACGGCGCCGGGAGTATTGCGTTCGACCTTTTTGGAGCACACCTCGTGTCACGCTGGAACCGTGACAGTGTATACGGATGGCTCCAAGTCCCAAGAGGGGGTCGGCTTCCACGCCGTATCCCCTTTGTTTGAAGTCAGCGGGGCTCTACCAGGCGCTGCGTCTGTCTTCACGGCCGAGCTGGTGGCAATACACCACTCGGTACGGGAGATTACGCGACGTGCCCGGTTCGGAGACCGGATTGTGATCTATAGCGACTCATAAAGCGCCCTGAGTGCTCTCGGGGCATTGGAATCTCCGCATCTCCTGGTTCGCGATATCCGTGACGCCACGGTTTTCGCGAGCCTGGCAGATGTCGAGATTATCTTCTGCTGGGTTCCTGGACATGAAGGAATTGCGGGGAACGAGCTCGCTGATGAGGGCGCCAAAGAGTCCGCGAGGACTCTGCGACCGGACCAGCGTTTCGCTCTTCCTCACACCAACTACATGGCAGGAATACGGGCAGCTCTTCGGAATGCTTGGAAAAGAAGATGGGAGACGGTCGAAGAGAACTTAAAGCTGCGTGCCATTGTGCCTCGGCTGTTTCCATGGACCTATCCCCCAATTTCGCAACGGCTTCAGGTCGCTTTCTGTCGTATCCGAATCGGACACACTCGTGTGACCCATCGCTATTTGATGGAGCGCTCGCCTGCGCACTATTGCGACGCCTTGTCATCCCCCAGACTGTTTGGCACATTTTTGTTGAATGCCCCAGTCTGGGTGATCTTCGCGCACGTTACCTGTCCCGGTACCGGGATTGTCGGGGTCGTTACCTCTTGTCCTTTGTACTCGGGACGAGTGCGTGCACATTGACTGGTGGACTTGTTGACTTTTGGGGGGAGGCAGGCCTTCTCCCTTTCATTTAACTAGGTTTAGTTGTCGTTTTTGTTATTGTTTTGTAATTGTTATTGCTTCCTAATTGTTATTTCTTTTTATTTTTGTTTTCTGTTCAAATTTTTTAAAGTAGACTAGAACTAGGCTGTTAGTTTACGGCGACTTATGCATACGTGGGCAGTCGTTAGATAGCCCCTTAAAAAAAAAATCGTCTAACCTACCCTTACCTTACCTTAACTTACCTATCAAACCCAACCAAACTTAGACTGCTCTCATTGTTGGATACTTGCCCCTGCATAGGAAATGGAGGCGAACTGCACGGAGAGCTTCTACAGCTGCCATTGGATTTCGAATGCGGATTGTGGGTGAAGAGGTTTATTTTCCTCATAAATCCCACAACCTAGTCCACGAATACCTATGCTACGCACGTGCGTTCGCGCGCGTGCTAACGCACTTTCCTGAGATCCTCGCTCGGTCCACCGGCGGACGAATTTGATCTTTTTCTTACCACAGCAGCACATGACGAGTTCGGATAACTTTTCTGCTAGTTAAGGTCTGTAGAAACCGCCTGCCTTCTGACGTGTCCAAACCCTCGAAGGAAGCCCTACAGGGCGCGCAAAGAAGAGTACTCCAGTCTCGGGTGGAGTGGTCAGGACAACTAGGTGGACCCTGTTAGAAACAATTACAGGTACAGCAGATAACCCTTTGATGTCAGCTACAGGAGGGTTGGATTCAAAATCGTTCTTTTTTAGATTTTTTTATGATCTCATATGTTAGAAAAAAGTTCTAAAAGTTTCTTTGCTCAAAAATAATAATAGAGCACTAAACTGATGCATAAATAAATCACTTGACAGATTTAGTGGTGATGTATAAATGCATCACTTTTATGAAATGAAAGAAATGACTGGTTATTTTTGCTTTAAATTTTAGTTTAAGGCAAACACTACCGGGCATAAAATTCACATACATAATCATTACAAGGCTATTGAAAATGCTGACTCAGCAAAAAATATATATTATTGCAAGTTTTACAAAATGAATAGCCTCATAGCTTATACTCAACAAAATTGTGCCTATAGAACAAAATAAAGCTGATTTAATAATTTTTAAATGCCTAAATATTTATTAAAAAAAACCCAGATTTTCTAGTAATTAACTTTATCTAATCTAAATCTTAATCTAAAATTTGATGGAAGATAATGGTCTCATCCAAAGATTATTTATTAATTTTTTTTAGTAATGTAAACACTTTCCCATTTTCAACAAAGGATTAATTTCTTTGAATGTCATTTTTTTTCCAGTTCTATATATTTCTTATCTTGCCAAATGAAAACTTCGAAAATAGTTTCTTTCACCTGAAAGGCACAATGTCACATCACATGTTTCACGAAGCCATTGTGTTTGATGTGACTCTGCTTTTGTACTGCAAAAATTACACCTGTTACGAGTTGCTATTTTTATTAGTAGATGTGCTGATTTATCGTGCCTAATTTCCTTTGGTATATTATTTTTGAACCGCTTTTTTTCTGGCATCAAGCACATTGGGCTCTTCACATTTTCACTTGATTTACATCCAAACAAGCCATGAATCAGTAGATCCCTAAAATATTTGTGAGCGAGATTTGTACTTGGAACTAATTCCTTGTAGATAATATAGCTGTTTTCTGCAGAAACATCAACAAAGTAAGTAAAAATTCTGAACCACCATCTTTTGGATTTTCTGTCTATTTCATAGGTGCTCTTATCACATTACCCATATTCTTATATACTACACAAGATACTGGACAATTACAATTCTCTTTTGATCCTTCTTTTTGTTTCCTTTGTATTATTTCATTTTGTCATGGGTCATGGAATGATGATAGCACAAACACTGCCTTTTTATCCATCCACTTTACAACCGATATGCCACATTCATCCATTCGATAGTCACTGTCCCCTCGCTTCATATTTTTATCTGCAGTCAGGATAGGTAGATTTTTTCGATTACAACGAATAGTTCCACAGAATCCAGTGCTTTAGTCTAAAAGAGTTTGGGACAAATTTATTGAAGAAAAAAAGTTATCAGCATAAATTTTGTAAACTTTTCCCATAATTTGGGCAGCTAAGTCAAGTATGACTCTTTTCCCTAGACCTGTCTCTCTTTGTGAATTTTCTTTCTTTCCAGTATGGATTTCAAATTGACTTACATATCCAGATGACGATGCTCGAACCCCCAGTTTGTATCTTCCTTTTACAGGCTTCATTGGCATATATTGCTTGAGTGTTGAACGACCTTTAAATTTGATCATGCTCTCATCAATAGCTCGATTTTCAGATGGATTGTAGCAGTTTAAAAATTGTTTTCCTAACATCTCTAAAAAAGGTCTAACTTATCATATCCCTCTTCTCCTCTCTTTGGTGCTTTGTGATTGTCATTCAAATGGATATGAGCTAATAACCACTCAAATCTAACCCTGTCTAGTACAGTAGTCACTGCTTCATTTCTAAATAGCTTATCAGAAGACCAGTAGTCTCGATAGCTAGGAAGCGGTGATAGCCCAGTGAACAGAAGTATCCCTAAAAAACTTTTTATCTCTTCAACATTTGTTGGTTTATAATTTGTTTGCATTTGGGTAGATACAAATTTGTTTGGAAGCTGATATGCTCTAAATGTTCTTCAGTAAAAAAAAGGTAAGGAAACATTTGAAGATGGACCTTCTACTTGTTCAAAAGTACTCAGTTTATTTTCATAAACTCGCCTCTTCCATGTAGGATGAAACTTTTGACTCACACCATCAGTTGGAAGTAAATCCATCCTCCTCAGTCATTGAAGATTCTTTTTCTGTTATAATAACGATGAATAACTATGAATGAAAATTTGCGTACACTATGGAATGCAAAAAGGTATATGCTTCATATTATATATATATATATATATATATATATATATATATATATATATATATATATATATATATATATATATATATATATATATATATATATGTGTGTGTGTGTGTGTGTATTTTTGCGTGCGTGTGTATACGCATGTCTGCGTATAAGTAGTAAGTGTGTAAGTTAATTAATTTTTTTATTTGCTAAGTATAATGACTATGTTGAACTAACAACAATTTTGTAGAGATAGGAGGTGTATATGGTGTGGCGAATTATTTGAGGCCCCACCTGGCAGGAGCTCCCTGCCGCTAAGGCTCAAGCCCTTCAGGTATAGTATGTGCATCCTGTTTATAAATACAGTATTTTCTTAGGAAAATAAATGTATTTACCGATGCTAGAATCATCTTTATCATTTGTCGGTTCTTGGAAAATTCTTGCTGAAGTTTGAACATTATCTTCATCTGAGTCACTGTTGCAGAGACTAAAGGTTTCATTTTCTGGTAAATCATCGAAAAGATACTCGTCTAAATCTCCATCATGTAAGTTTGGGCTTCTGCCTTGTCTGGACATGCTTGCGAATGGCAGGCCGCTGCAATCAAGGTATTATATTAGGCCCCAGCAGCAGAAGGAAACTCGATCACATGTAATAGCCTATCTACTATGTAATAGCTATTTTTGTTTGTTTTTATTACTTTCATAAATAACGACTGCGCTTAGCTTCAAGAGCTTTCAATACTCGCCTGAAGAGAGTAAAAGTCCTGCTTCATTCTTTCGTCTGCGTTTCTGCGAGAAATAGTAGGTGAAGAAATTTTACGCGCTTCTCAAGACCGCTGACGACCAACGTCCCTGGCCCCTTGAAGAAGCAGCGGAGGCGCGCGCGCGCGCGCGCGCGTGTCTACCGGGGAAGCCCCCACCGAACCCCACCTTTGTACCTGCGCTTTGTTCCTCCACCAGCAGCACATCTCGCGTCCTGATAACTTCTCTGCCACTTAAGACCTGTAGAGACCACCGGTACCTGACGTGTCCGAACCCCGGAAGGAAGCCCTACAGGGGGCGCGAAGAAGGGGGCCCCATTAGGGGGCGGAGTGGTCAGTACCGGCAGGTGGGTCCTCCTAGACAATTTATTATAGGTAGGGCAGAGAAGGTGGTCCGAGCTTATAATAGGGACACATCTAGTAGGAGCCTGGTTGACCCCAGGTGAAGACTCCCCCTAGCGGGCCGTCATGGACGACCCCAGGGGACAAAGAAGAATCCCCCTCTGGGTTAAAGAGAGATGCCCGAAGCCTACGAGGGAAGCGGTATTCTCAACCATCTTTAGCTCGATCGGAGTTGCTCTATGCCGTCTGGTCGACCAAACTTACGGCTACTTGGCAATCTGCGACACGGACCTAGACGTAGATAAACTCCTCAGTGAAGATGCCCGAGCGAAACTCGACGGACTTGGTTTGGCCCCGAAAATCCCCCCCCATGTCTCTGCTCAGAGATCCATAATCTGCCGACGCCTAGACCCATGGGTTGGATCCCATACCATCGAGGAGATAAGAGACGAGATCGAGGCTGGTCAAACTTGGGCGAAAGTCGAAGAGGTTTATAAATTCAAGAACCGTGAAGGGGGTGACTATTCCCATCTATTTAAAGCCACCTTTCAAACCTCTGAGATGGCCGCTAAAGCTGCTGAATCCGGTCTTGTCCTATTTTACACCAAGATTTCCCCATCATGTATAGAGAGAGAAACATTCGTATCGGTCCAGGTGTGTTTCTCCTGCTATGCCCTAGAGCAGCATGCCACCAAAGACTGCACCTTCCGAGGGAAGGTTTGTAGCGAATGTGCCGGAGACGGGCACACCTGGCGTGAGTGCACCAGCGGGTCTACCAAAAAGTGCCTTAATTGCAGCGGCCCACACCGTACCCTCTCAATGTCGTGTCCAATGAAGAAGACATTAGTCACAGACAAGAAGAAGAACATGCAGGAGGAAAAACACCGCAGGGCAACGACCTCCTACGCTCAGGCAGCCCAGACTCAGGAAAAAGAAAAGACCCTCTTACAATTGGACCCTTCTATGAACCTAGACCTAGTGATGTGCGTCATACACGCTCATTTCGTGAATATTGCTCAGCCGGGAAGTTACGCTACTGAGTTGAATCGTATGCTAACTCAGAACGGGATGAAACCAATGTGGTTTCCGGATAATCCCCCCTCAACCGAGTTGTACCAGACTCAGACGGGAATTAGACCTACCGCTGAGGCAAGGAGACGCTCTAAATCCCGAGATCCCAGACTTAATAAGCCAACTACGTCGGACTCCCCTACGATTATGGAAACCGAACAACCTTCTCAAGAGAACGCCGATACCCAGAGGACGACTCAAAGAAATAGGAGCCCCAAGAAAACCAAGCAGACCTCCCTAGTTTACAAGTCGACTGACATCAACCTACGTGTTTATGCATCCCCATCTGCCCCCCTCCCAAGAACGGCTAAGGTCAAGGACATTGTTGACGGAATGATCAAAGGAAAATTTAAATGGGACTACGACTTCGATATTAGCGAAGAAGAAATGATTTCGGCTCTCAAACAAGGCAGAATTGAGATATGTGGCGAGTCATGTCTCAATCTTTCCCATGACCAGTTTAAAAAAAAGAGATCTGCTAGAGTGAGGTCGCCCGCACAGGCGGAGCCAGCGAAAGTATCTAACCTTCACGGGGAATAATATGGAAAGTACGATCAGATATATTAACAAACTTAAGATCTTCTCCCTTAATGTTAATGGCTGGATGGGTAAGAAATACGTATACTGCAATATAATCCGTGAAGTAGACCCTGACATCGTCCTTATCTCTGAACACGGACTTAACCCAGAAACAGACCCAATCAAATTGTACAACTATACCACCATCACGGCTAATCACTCTAATGAGAGATACGATGGCGTCGCCCTTGCAGTTCGTAAGGGCATCAAGTTTAAAGAAATTAGTAATCTAGAAGAGTCGTATTTAGCGGTTAAAATTTGCACGCTTGTCGATGATTTGATTGTTGCTGTTGGGTACCAGCCACCAAGGAGATCGTACTTGCCCATTCCCAACTTCCTCCGCCTCTTCAGAAGAAATAGCTCCGTAATTCTCATCGGTGACCTGAACGCTCGTTGCAGGGACGCAGGTTACACCACCGGCTTCAATGGGGCGGGCAACTCCTTGAGACTATTAATAGAACGCGGCGTGGTTAACAGAGCGGGTCCAGACTTCGCCACCTACTTGACGAGGAGGTCGTCAACTACTCCCGACATAGTGCTGACGAACGACGGATTCGCGCTAAACCATTTTACCGTCCCTGGCCCTTATTCTCCCTCTGACCACCTCAGTATGATTACCACCGTCTCGATCTCGCCTATCCAGGTCAAGATCCCCTCCCGTAGATGTCTACCCAAAGCTGACTGGCTCGGGTACAAGAGAGTCCTCCAAGACTTTCGCATAGAACACCTGGACGGGTCTACCCTCGAGGACTTAGATCAACACCTCGAGGACCTCACCACCAAGATCACGGAAGCTGATAGAATAGCTATCCCGAGGGTCGAGTATAAAACTCTCCCTGCTCCACGTTGGAATCTCCAGATTACAGCAAGGAAGGACCGACTGGAGGAACTTATTGCGGAGATTAATGAAAGTGGTAACACGGCGGCGCGATACCGTGAATTTCGGGATCTGCGCATGGAAATTAGACATTTCATCCGTGAAGAGTCCAAGACAATCTGGGATGGTATGATCGACAAGATGGACCTGGAAACCAACCCCAGAAAATTTTGGTCGGAAATTAAGAGACTGAGTGGCACTCAGCAGACCAAATCCAATATAACCATCGCAGCTGAGGGGAGAACCATCACCGAGGACCGAGCTATTGAATCCCTCTTCAGAGAACACTGGATGAGGAAGTTCAATATAACCGAGGAGGAGAATGAGGACTTCGATGAGGGGTACGAGGAAGAAATTCTGACAAACCTGGAAGAGCGAGGACCATCTACAACGCCGTACCACTTCGTCGATCACACCCGACGAGCGGAAAACGAGGGTGAGCCGTTCTCCCACGAGGAGTTCGAGTCGGCCCTAAAAAGTTTCAAGCAGAGGGCCCCTGGCATATCTGGCATTACTAAGGCGCATTTAGTGAACGCCCCACCCAACATCAACGAAGCCCTGCTCAGTCTCTTCAATGCCTGTCTGAACGTTGGCTACTTTCCGGATTCACTAAAGAGAGCCAGAATGGTCTTTATCTTGAAACCGGGGAAGCCAAAGAAAGAAGTTAAGAGTTACAGACCCATCTCCCTTCTAGAGTTCATCGGGAAATTATTGGAGAAGCTTATCAACAACAGACTGAGGAACCTTTTAGAGATTGAGGGCGCTTACAATAGCCAACAACATGGCTTCCGTAGTCACCTCGGTACGGAGACTGCCCTCGCTCTCATGACTGAGTACATCGCTAACGCGAAGGCCCAAAATAAGAGGGTGGACGTCGTGCTCAGAGACGTGGCCTCCGCATTTGACAAGGTTTGGGTGCCTGGGCTAAAGTTCAAACTGTGTAACCTCGAGATGGAGTCAAATTTCACCAGGATCCTCTGTGACTACTTAGAGGACAGAGAGGCATCCATAAAAATTAACAACTACGAGGGACAACCTTTTTCGTTAAACACAGGAGTGCCTCAAGGGGGGTGCCTGAGCCCGACGCTCTACACCATCTATACGAGCGACCTCCCTCTTCCTACTCAGGATTATGCCGTGTATGTGCAACTAGCCGATGATATTACACAAATAATCACAAGCGATTATCAGGCCCCTATAGACGTCGCGAACAGATCGGCTGGGGAAATCAGTAACCTCAACCTCTACGAAAAAAGGAACAAAATACGTACTAACATGGACAAATTTAACATCCTCCCGATCGGACGTGTCACTACGGCCGACATCATAGCCGATGGTGAATACTATCCCTACACGCGAGAGGCCCGTGTTCTGGGGCTACAGATAACCTCTAATGGGTACAACAATCACATCAAGGAGAAAGTCTCACAAGCCAAGGCCAGACTTGGCCAACTCTACAGATTCAGGAGACTCTCCTTCCGCAATAAGAGAAAGCTATATTTGGCCTTGGTAAGACCGATCTTACTGTACCCAGCTATTCCCTTGCACTTAGCGAGTAAGACACAAATTCGTTCGGCACAGTCGGTGCAAAATCAAGCACTGAGGTTCATTCTGGATTTCACCCTCCTAGATATGGTCCCTTCGACAAGGCTGCACGAACTAACAGATATCGACCCCCTGAACGTGACATTGCACAGAAGAGCTACGAAGATATGGAGGAGCATGCACACCTATCTACCAGCAAGAGTCATGCATGACGTGAATATTCCCGAAGATGACTACCCGGAAAGACGCTTCAAAGCAGGATTCGCCAGCAGCCAACAGCGGTTGCGCGAAAACCTGGTGCCAATTTATAAGTAACTATTTCTCACCGGAAAGACAATTAAAATAATCTACCTAATGATTGGATGATTAAACGAAAATTAAAAAGATAAAAAGATCCGTAGTGGACAAAAAAAAAAAAAAAAAAGATCCGTAGTGGACAAATTGTCAATAAGGCACAAGAACTCTCAGTTGAGGACAATCTACGCAGAGTAAATTAAGCTATCGTTGAGTAACGAAAGCTCTCGCCTCAAGAAAAGCAAGAGTACGAGAACAAAGGCTCGAATGCTTAATAAAAACTACTAATGAAGCATCGTACAGGCACATGGAAAGCCATAGCCAGACGTACTGGCACATCATTCTTCTACTAAAATAACACTTTTTCTATCTTTACCTCTCTTACTATCACACCCCATTTTCTATCTTTTAAGATCCTTGAAATCCTTCATAAATAACAAATAAAATGTAAATGCAATAAATACTAAAATATTTCCATAAATTTAAAGAACGTAACCAAAATAATAACCACTTCTGATTTATATCATGTACCAAATATTTACTAATTGGCAACTTGTCCTGTAAAGTGATGACTTACTGCATCAGATGAAAAATTAAGTTTATTTTCTATGTATGGTAAGTAAATATAATTTTATAATATATATATATATATATATATATATATATATATATATATATATATATATATATATATATATATATATATATATATACGTAATATAGGCTTTTATTCACATAATATGTAAAAACACTTAGGCCTCACTGGTAAATAAAGTCAAACAAAAGAAAAATTACTCACCTCTTTTTACGTGTCATTCACGACTGAAAGTAACACTGGCAATAAGTGAGAAACTGTGATTTTTAAATAAATCGCGAATCATGAATTCGCCACAAAGTAAACGAATGTAGGAACACAGGTGTTGCATGTTTACTCGGTCTTGCCAGTAAACTACAGAATTTCTTTTAGGTGATGCACATCTGTACGACCTTACGTCAAAGGGATAAAGGAGAACTCATTGAATAGTATTAGGTCAACGCCCAGCAATAAGGGCGTGTTAGGTTCGCAGAGGGAATCACCGCCTTGGGGTCGTCATGGACGACCCCTATCTCGAAAAGCGCATTTCCTTCAGGGTGATTGAGCGTTGCCAGAAGCCTACAAGGGAAAAGCTGTTTGAACTCGCCTTTTCGAAGCTTGTAATTGCGCTTCGCCTAGTTAAGGAACAGCCGTATGGTTACCTAGAGATATGCGGCACGGCCCGGAATATTGACAGGATACTGAGTACAAAGTCGAAAGAAAAATTATGAGGTGCTGATGGCCAACCACTCTAATGAGAGATTCGATGGCGTCGCAAATGCAATCATGAGAGGAATAACATTCCAAGAAATTCAAGGTTTGGAAGAGTCTTACCTGGCTGTGAAGATCAAGATGACATATGATGGCATTGTAGTGGTAGTCGGTTATCAACCAAATAGACGATAATATTTGCTAGTTCCCAATTTCATCCGCCTATTCCGTAGAAACACCTCAACAATTTTAATTAGAGACCCCAATGCTCCATGCAGAGAGGCTGGATATACTGATCATTTTAATGGAGCGGGGAACTCATTGAGCCTTCTAATTAGGAGGAATATAGTGCAGAGAGTAGGTCCAGATTTCGCCACATTCTTAACAGGAAGATCTTCGACAACACCTGATGTTGTATTTACTAACACCAACTTGGCTCTCAACTAAGTGACAGTGCCGGGTCCTGACTTACCATCGGACCATATCAGCATGGTGTCTATGTTGTCAACCTCACCAATACAGGTCCAAATACCCAAACGGCGATGCCTGAACAGGGCTAATTAGGAAGCTTATAAAGACCACTTGAGTACCATACAGGTAAATAGACTGGAAGGCACCTCAATTGAGAAGATAGACCATCATCTTAACAATATAGTGGAGAAATTCAAGGAGGCCGACTGTCATGCTATCCCATGAAGCGGATTTAAAACTATCCCGGCCCCGAGGTGGGTAAGAGGATTTAACGAAATAATGGACTGATTAGATCTCCTTATCAATGAGATAAACCTGTACGGTAACACAGAGCTACGAGAACTGAGAGAAACAATCAACTTTCTCATCATGGAGAAATCCAAGGAGACATGGGACAACATAACTGGCAACCTAGACACTGAAAATGATCAGAAAAAATTGGGGGTCAAATTAAAAGATTAATAGGAACCCCTCCAAGGGAAAGAATATATATAGCGATCAACGGAGTCAAAATCAACATACATAAGGACGTAGAGCGTCACTTCAGAGACTATTGAAGCAAAGAATTAGCATCAGCGACGTAGAGAACGAAGAATTTTATGGGGACTACGAAGATGAAGTTTATATAAAGTTGAGAGAGCTGGGTGAAGAACTCATACCTCATCTTCTGGTTGACCGTACGCGCCGTGCTCGGGAGGAGGGTAGGCCATTCACCTACGAAGAATACGAAACTGCACTGAAGAGATTCAAACAAAAGGCTCCGGGGTTGACCGGAATTATGAATATTCACATAATAAACGCCCCCCCTCCCCCAACGTAAATCAAGCAATTTTAAACATCCTTAACGCGTATATGAATATTGGCCACTTTCTCGAGTCATTGAAAAAGGCTAAGATGATATTTTTGTTGAAGCCTGAGAAGCATAAAAAAGCGATAAGTAGCTATAGACCGATCTCCCTATTAGAGTTCATCGGTAAACTATTCGAAAAGCTCTTAAGCTCCAGACTTACGAACTATTTGGAACTTAAAGGCCTGTATAACGATTAACAACACGGTTTTAGAAAAAAGCTCGGAATCGAAACCGCATTAGCCCTCATAACAGAGAAGATCGCTGTTGCAAAGGCCAGGAGCAATAATGTAAATGTCGTACTTAGAGACGTGGCCTCGGCCTTTGACAAGGTATGGGTACTGGGCCTGAAAAATAAAATCTACGACTTTGGTATGGAGGACGGCATGACAAAGATCCTGTGCAGCTACTTCGATAATCTTAAGGCCAAGGTCAGCATTAACGGCATCGAAGAAGAACTCTTTAACCTGGAAGCAGGGGTGCTACAGGGTGGATGTTTGAGCCCTACGTTATACGCGATATTTACCAGCGACCTCCCACATCCTGCCTACGATTTTGCCCAATACATACAAGTGGCAGACGATGTCAGACGGATTGTGACGAGCGACTACCCTAATCCGAGAGATGTGGCCAACAGGACAGGAGGAGAAATTGCTATAGTCAACAACTATGAAAGGAGGAATAAAATCAAGACGAACATCGGCAAGTTCTAAATGATTCCGATGGGACGCAGACCAACGAGGGAAGTTGTGGCGGAGGGTGTACGTTACCAGTACTCCACAGATAGCAAGGCACTTGGCCTAAAAATAACAACAAGTGGTTATAAAACACATCTCAAGGAGAAAATCGCCAGAGCCAAAAAGGCGCTCCGATCTCTCTTCCGTTTTAGATTAATGTCAACGTCCAACAAAAGGAAACTATTTCTAGCGGTGATGAGACCGCTGCTCCTGTATCCCGTCATCTTCACACACACACACACACACACACACACCTTGAGTGATACAGCGCTAAGGGAAGAGCAGAAGGTACAGAATACGGTGCTGAGATTTATGTAACCCTTTGGGACCGTCTCCCCTCGGCGTTGCTACATGAAGTAAGCGATGTAGATCCGATTAGCGTGAATTTACACAAGCGTACAATCACTCTGTGAGATAAAATACATCAAATTATACCAGAAGAAATCACAAACCAATTAAGACTACCTGATGATGAATACCCGAACATGCACTTTAATCAGGTGTTCAAAAGCAGCCAGCTAAAGATGCAGACATAAATAAGACCCATATATACCTAAGAAATAATAAAAAGGAAGATAAAGCCATTTAACTAGACAATAATGAAAAATAAAGAACAGGACAAATATAACTCAAGAAAAGATCCGTAGAGGACATATGCCTTAATTACCCCCCCCCCCCCGAAAAAAGAAACCCCGAAGTGGACACAAAGTAGAAAATCTCTAATACATAATGAATAATTAAAAAGGAGTAAATAACAAAGTTTGAACAATTATATAAAGTAATATAAAAAGATCCGAAGTGGACATATTAATAAGTTATTTAAATAATCATTAACATAAATACAAAGAATCAAAAAGAGTAACTACATTGGCAATTATCCATGATTAATTGAACTGCTAAAACAAAAAACAAAAACAAAGGCTTGAACGATAAAGCATTTTTCATCACAAGAATCGATATAAATATTTAAAAATTCTGAGCTTGCCAGACGACCTGGCACATACAACTCTCTCTCTCTCTCTCTCTCTCTCTCTCTCTCTCTCTCTCTCTCTCTCTCTCTCTCTCTCTCTCTTAATTACACATACTTCTATCTATCTTCCCTCTAACTATCCCCACAACAATTTCTCTCTTTAAACATCATTGATCATTGGATTTACTTAGGAATCATGGAACCCGCCTAATTTACAAAGAGACTACCTCTCCTGCCGGTACCAAACGGTAAAAAGTAAAAGGCTCAAAAAGAAGTGCAGTAGATATTTAAAGATCTCAAAATTCCCCTTATTAGATGCATCGAGACCCCAAACGGATTTACTGTCATTTGTCTTGAAAATAATGAGGTGGAACTTCTTTTATCGTCGGCCGGAACCAAGACATTGAAAAAATTCAATCTAGAATCAAAAGGCAAGCCACAAATAACAGCTAATAAGAGCGTGGTGTGCAAGAAAATTAGATCGGAGAGAATTCCTGTGAGGAAATAAAGCAGGAAAGTGATGAAAACCATGAATGGCTGAAAATAAGAGAGATCGTGAAAATTAAGGAGCACACACACGTGTTCAAAATTATATGTGAAACAACCGAAATGGCGACAAAGATACTGGAAAAGGGATTACTAGCGTTTTACATGAAAATACCACTGGCGAACATATAGAGGCACATATTTGTGAATATCCAAATATGTTTCAAATGCTATGCAATGGAGGGACACATCGCAGCTAACTGCCCCAAACAGGATAAATTAATATGTTCCGAATGCAGCCTTGAAGGACACTCGTGGAATTATTGCCAAATCCAAAATAAAAAATGCATTAATTGCTCAGGAGCACATCGAACAATGGCCCAAACGACGAGAGATCATTAGAAAAAAAGAACGAGAAATTGTTGAGAAGCGGAAACTAGAAAAACCACATCCTACGCCTCCACCACAAAAACCGCACCCCAAAGCCCAGTGACTGAAATAAACATCGATGCTCGCTCAATGTCAAGATTTTAACGTGTATTTTACATTCGCATGTAATGAATATCGCTAACCCAGGATCATTTGCCTCAAATCTAAATAACATGCTGAAAGAAAATGGACTTAAATAGATTAAATTTCCTAATCTTGATTACTACAAACTTTTCAACGTAAATATTTCGGAAAATACAATCAAGACGGTAAAAGAGCAAACAAATAAGCACAGTGTAAAACCTCAAACAGCAAGAAGATGACATAGAAAGCGAAGATACAGAAACCGAGGAAAGCTCGGAAGAATCAAATGCCGAAAGCA
Source organism: Ceratothoa steindachneri (assembly GCA_963969495.1). Taxonomy (NCBI): domain Eukaryota; kingdom Metazoa; phylum Arthropoda; class Malacostraca; order Isopoda; family Cymothoidae; genus Ceratothoa; species Ceratothoa steindachneri. The sequence continues at coordinate 197,827 of CAXAKS010000012.1, read as the reverse complement.
CACGCACAACACGAACAGATAGAAATAAAATGAAGAAAACTAAAACAGGAAGATAAACTCACCAGTTGAAATTAACCCAATCTATCAACTTCAACTAACTCAGAAAAATTAACAACCTACAAAAAAAAGAAGAAAGTAAGTAAACGCAAAGGATATTAACGTATTTCGCTAAGAAAAGGACAAACTAAAGTAAACGGAATTAATCATGGACAACAGAAAACTAAGAATTCTTCACCTTAATACAAATGGATGAAAATAAAAACAGGCCACATTCAGAAACGTGTTCAGAAAAATCGACCCGGTTGTAATTTTAATATCTGGACACGGAATTAATCTTAAAGAGAAGAATATTAAATTTGGAATTACAACATAGTAGCTACAAACCCTACAGATGCGGCCTTCGACGGGGCTGCTATAGCAATAAAAAAGAACCTAGATTACAAGACTAACAAGGACTAACAGAAGTATTGGTGGCAACAGAACTCAAAATGGAACTAACTAAGATAGTAATAGTTTCCGGATATCAACCTCCGAGATGAAACGGATTACCAATAGCAAACTTCACAACTATTTTAATAGTAGATTACCAGTCATCTTCATGGAAACCTAAATCCACACATCAGGAAATCGGACTAAACAAGAATCAATATAAACAGACGACACTTAGAATCATTGAATGCTAGACGAATTTGCTAAAGAATAGGCCCAAACTTCCCAACTTATGTGACAGAAAAATCAGCAACCAAGCTAGATATTTGTCTGACAAATACAAATTTACCTTTCAATTACCACTTGGAGCCAATAGATATTAGCTGCACCGATCACACAACCATCTTATTAGAAATTAACCAAAATCCGATACAGATACCAACCAGCGACTGGAAAGCCTACCGTATAGCCAATTGGGACAATTACAAAGAAAAACAGACAATATATCCCAAATCCAGTTAACGTAGCAACTTTAGAGGACACGAAGAAGAACTACGGACTATACGCGAAGCAATCAAGAAAGCAGACGAAGAAACAATTCCTAAAAGAATATACCGGACAATGAAACAATTCAAGGGGACACCAGAAATTATTAGAATTAATGAAGAAATCCGAATAACAGCAGAAAGGGTAAGACATCAAGGAACTTCATGGGGAAAATACATCAGATTGAAGAGTAAGACAAGAGAACTGCTAACACTAATTTTAGATAAACAAGAAGTATGGGACGAAGGAATACATAAAATAGATACAGAAATTAAACCAAGAGAGTTGTAGAAAAAGTTAAACAAAATGAAAGATAACCCCTCGAAAGAGAGAATGAAAATTAAAGACATAAGAGGCAACTACGTAAAGGATAGAGAGCAAATCGAGAAATTATATCGGGATCATTGAGAGAAAGATTTCAGGAAAAGTGAAGAGGAAAATGCAAACTTTGAGACTGACTTTGAACATCGGATCATAGATTTATTAAACACAGAAAAAGAAAAACACAACCCTACCACTTTTTCGAAAGAGACAGATACCAACGAGGGCATCGACACTGTAATAACAAAAGAAATGAGAAAAATGATTTTAAGTTTCAAGCCGAAAGCCTCAGGAAAACCGCGGCTAACGAAAATACATTATGTCGAGACCCCTAACAACATACATGAGGGGCTTAAGAACGTATTTAATGCAAGCCTAAATAGGGGATACTTCCCAGATGAAATAAAGGTGCCCAAAATGATATTTGTGCCTAAACCTGGAAAGCCACCCACGCGGGTTGAGAACTACAGACCAATTTCCCTCCAAGATTTCATCAGAAAAGTATACGAAAAAATAATAACCAATAGATTAATGAGATTCCTAAACGAAAATGATTGCCTAGACACTTGGCAATTTGGATTCCGAAAAAAAAATGGAGCACGGAGATGGAACAAGTGTAATTCGAGAAAAGATAGCAAAAGCCAAAGGAGAATAGTGTGCAGAGACGTATCGAAAGCTTTTGACAAAGTTTGGCAAAAGGGATTACAATACAAAATACGCAGATTAGAAATTAATAATAAGATTGAGTGGATACTTTGTGCCTAGGTAATGAACAGATGCGCCTACATAGAACATGAAAAGTATCGAGGAAACACATGCAAGCTAGAAAAAGGATTGCCACAAGGAGGGTGTTTGAATCCCATATTATATTTAATATATGCTGCGGACATCCCTCCACCTATATGATGATGATGTGTGTATAGAAAGGACAGAGAGGGATCACTTTGTAACACAGGTGAACAGGCAATCGTAGAGGAAATTGTGCGGAAAAAACTTGAGAGGGTATAGGAAGAGTTGATAGGTCAGTGGCTAGACACCGATGGGTGGTGTGGTTGGGTGGGTCTCGAGGTGTTCGTGACTGGACGAGGGTTGGAGGGTGGTCAGGAAGGAGAGCGTGTCTGCTTCGTCGGAAACGCGTTATTCATGATGCTTTTAGCTTATGCGAAGAACGGTATGGGTTGCAGGTGGTCATGGGCCGCGGGGTAACGCGGTGCCATCGCATACCGTCATACATGTAGTGCGGTATTTAAGGGATCTCTAGCGAGTTTCCCAGAGTTGTTTTGTGATTCTGGTGTGAGCATATGTGTTGAGGGGTGCTAATTTGTTGTTGTCGTGTTGTGTGGACATTCTCGTGTACAGGAGAGAGCGGCAAGCGCACTTCGGAGCAGAGTTCTGAAGGCGCTGAGCCTTCTGCTTCCACGTGTGACTCGCGACTACGACTGACAGTGAGGCGTACGCGAGAAGAATGTCGCACGAGTGTTTTGTATAGGTGTAACTGAAGTTTTTTGCCCGATGTGTTTGTACGTGAGGCTCTTGCTTGTGTTATGTTCTGGTGTATATTGAACCTGAGGGTCTTGTCAAAAGTTAGCCAAGGATTTTTAATGTTGTGTATAGCCTAGCCTTGTTTGGTTTAGATGGTTCATGTCTGGTGTGTGTGGGAAGATTTGTAGGTTATGCATGAAGTGATCTCTTAAGCCGAAGAGTGTTATGTGGCTTCTGATGATTCGTGGCAATCAGCCATTTATCCTCGTAATCTGTCTTAGCGTCTAGTATTATTTGTGCGTGGAGCGCGATCTCATCTGGTCCATGGCCGCTGCAAAAATGGTCTCGTCATCGGCGTAGGACACTGTGTATGTGTGACAGCAGTTTTCGGGTGGGAGTGGGGTGTCCTTTGTGTACATAATGTATAGTGTGAGTGCCAGTACGCTTCCTTGGGGAACGCCTGAGCGTGATGAGAAGGGTTGTGAGGGGGTATTGCTGTATTTTACGTGGCATCTCCGTGCAGTGAGGTAGTGCGAGAAGAGCATTGTGGTGCGGAGAGGAACTCCGTATTGTTGGTGAGTTTCCAACGGAGTCCCTCGTGCCACACTTTATCAAAAGCCTTCTTCACGTCCTTGTTGATGAAGAGTGTCTTTTCATGTACATGGCGTTTTTTCTGTATTCTGTCATGAACGATGGTCACAGCTGCCTGAGTGGACCGGCCCCTCCTGAACCCATATTGGTAGGGAGAGAACCAGTCCCTCTCTTCCAGGTATTCCCGTAGGCGGCAGCTGATCATGGGTTCGAGTATTTTGCCTAGGTGCTCTAATAGAGCAATAGGCCTGTAATTGTTTGGGTGTTTGTGGTCTTTGTTTGTTTTGTGTAGAAGTATGTTGTAAGAGACTTTGAATATTTTGTGGATGTGGCCTGAGGCTAGTGAGGCATTGAATAGGTGTGTAAGTGTTGGGTATATGTTTGCGGGAAGGTTGTGTATTTGTGTGGCTGGTAGCCCGGAGGGGCCGGGGTCACGTTTTGGTGTTGTTTTAATGTAATGTTTTGTTTCCTCGACGGTGATGGGAGTGGTCAGCAGCTCCATTCGTATCAAGGGGGCGGGCCTTAGCTCGTGAGCGTGGGCCCGACACTACTCCTGGACTTCCTAGAAGTGCTAACGCGCGTGTGGTTTAAATGGGTTGTGTGTATGTACTGTTTCCCAGTGGGACCTAAATGCATCGAGGATGACGTTAGTGTTTGTGAGTGTTTGGTTGTTTACTTGGAAGGTGATGGGTTAGGGTGGATCAGTGCTTAGCAACCTTTTTACGTGCCGCCGGAAGGAGGGGTTAGTACAACGGGTGTCGTCCGCGATGCGGACAACCTTTCGCCACGGCCGGTTCCTATTTAGCTGCACGCAGGTGATTGATGTTGTGATGTCGTTGCCTTCTAGTGTAGTGATTGTTGTACTGTGTGATGAGTCTCTGAGTGTGGAGGGAATATGTGAAATGTTTTATGCATGTGTAGGTTTTATGTAGTGAGAGTATGTCGCGTGCTGTGGTTATAGTGTATAAGATTGAGCACCAGTGGTCGTCAAACATGTCTGGATTGGTGTGGTCCAGGTCTAAGTTTTGTGGCGTGTTATCTGTTATGTGTCTCTTGAACTCTTCCCAGTTCGTGTTTTTCTAGTCGAAGAGAGGTGGTGTGGGTATGAGTATGGGAGATGTGGATATGATAAGGCATATCGGTATGTGGTTAGAGAGTACGTGAGGACCCGGTGAGATGTGCGCGTAGAAGCGTGTAGCGTGGACTTTGCAGAAGACCACGTCCAGAGACCTGGTACCTCCAAGAAGACCGAAGAATGTGGGGAAAGCCGGGCTGATGTGCTCGCAGCGATATCGTGGCAGGGCACCAGTCAGGTACCTTCCTGCATCATTCGTAGTGTTAGAAAGGAGTGTTGGGTGAAAGGCGTTGAGTTCCCCCGCAAAGAAAATAAGAAGGTTGTGGTTTAATAGAGGCCGGAGTGGGACTTCTATGTTTAATTGTAGGCATGGTGGTCTGTAGTGTGTGGCCACTAGGATGGGGCCGGAGCTTGTCTGTACCTTACAGGCTAGAAAAGAGTCATCTTGTGTTTGGATGAGGGAGTGGTGTATCGAGCGCTTTACTAGGATCGCTTATTCTAGGTTCAGGGCCTGTGGAGATAGGTACGTCTGGTAACCTGCGATGCGGAGTTTGTTGTTGGGAGGATGTAGGCTGGTCGAGTTCAAGAGTATTATGTCAGGTCTTTGTGTGTTTAGGGCCCAGTTAGCAACAGTATAGCGAATACTGTGCCAGCTGCGTACGTTTATTTGTGTCACGTTGAGGCGACCTATTGTCGTTGGTAGAGTGCGCGTGTGGCTGATTTAGCCAGGACCGTTCCCCTCTCCTTGGTTATTGCCCAGGAGGCATGAGGATCCAGTACCTTTACGCGTGTCGGTTGTGGTCTGGAGAGGTTGTCAGTGGTGTTATTGGGTGGGCAAGCCGTGGTGGAGAAGAGTGTTTTCTGTGGAGGAAGGGCTAGAGATAGCAGTCGTGGAAGCAGGGTTGGAGAGAGTAGAGTCTAGAAGGGAGGAGTTAGGAGCAGAGGTGGAGGGAGTAGAACTAGGAGATGGTGGGCTAGAGATAGTAGGGAAGGTGCAGATTATGAGAGGGGGTGTCGGGAGAGAGAGGAGGTTGGGACGAAGAAGGAGAGGTGGAAGGGGGAGCAGATGGAACAGCAGGAGAGGAAGGGGGGGCGGCTTTACGTGTGTTTGTGCGTGGAGGGGGATTTTCGTGGTGGAGTTTTTTTTGTTTAATACGGGGTGTTGTGGAGGGTGTGGTGGGCTTTGGGGAGGTGGAGGTTTTGGTGTCAGTGGGAGTGGGGTTGGAGGCTGTGAGAGGGGAGGTGGGGACGGTGGGAGGGGGGTTGGTGGCAATAGGGGAGAGTGGAGGTTGCCGAAGGAGGAGTGTTGGTGGTAGAAGGGAGTTTAGGTATAGAGGAGGAAGGAGTGGAAGCTGTGGAGGGAGCAGAGGAGGCAGTTGGAATAGAGTTGGGAGCAGTGGGCAGAGGGGCAGGTAAGGAGGATGCAGTGGCGAGAGGTGCAGCGATAGAAGGGCAGGAGCGTGGTGAGGGGGGTCGGTGGGTCCAGGAGGAGAGGTGTACGTGCCCACCGGTGTGTGGAGGAGTGCGGGTCTCCTGTGTGTGTGCTCGTCTATTAAAGCAAACACCTTCTCGGGGAAGGTGTTCTGCTCTAGACCGTGCGAGGCGAACAGTGTGTTGAGTATTTTCGTGTATAGATGGGGGTCACCCCTCGACATGTCTCTTGCCACTATTGAGAGCAAGGCGGCCAGGTGTAGCTTTGGTTGTGTGGTCTCGTTGCATGTGTGGTGTGGGGTAGGGGAGGGGGTGTGGAGTAGGGGTGGGTGTGGGTGTGTGGTGTGGAAAAGGGGGAGTGTGGGTGTGTGGTGTGGGGTAGGAGTGGGCTTGTGGTGTGGGGTGGGTGTCGGAAGTAGTGGGGGTCTCTGGGTGTAAGGTGCTAGGGTGGGGGCGGGTGTCGGAATATTGGGTGAGTTTGGGTTGCTGCTGGATTTGGGTGTGTCTGGGGTGGGACAGGGAGAGGTGCGGACACCGTTGCGCCAGCAGCGAATATTCTTGTAAGGGGATGAGGGGCGGGGTCGGAGTGTGTGGTTGTGTAGATGGGTTAAAGACGCCGTACAACCGCTCTGGCGTCAGGGCGGGCCTTACTTAAGTAAGGGCATTTTGGGTTGACGGCGACATGGTCTCCGCCACAGTTGAAGCAGAGAGGTGTGGTGGCTGTGCAGGTGGTGGAGTGGTGGTTCACTACAATGCCCTTGGAGCAGACATAGTCTGCTTGGCAGTTGCGTGTTGGATGTCCGGTTTTGTAACTCCGGTGTCATTGTGTTGATCTTATGTTTAGTTGTGACTCGATGTTGTGTCGGTATGTTAGGGTGCCGCAGACCTTAATGCCTTGGTCTAGTAGCAGTGCTTTGTTTTGTTCGTCGGACAGTGTGATCACTGCCCATTGTTTTGTGCGGTTGTAGTATGGATCTGTGATGACCTCCTTTCCATACTTTTGTCTGAGGTGTGCAGAGGTCATCACTGGAGAATGCCAACCATAGAGGTTTGGTCTTTGTTATTCGTATTTGGTGGGTTTTTTTTGTACACTGTCAGCTATTTTTTTCTGTAGGTCTAGTGCGGCGAGTGTCTCCGATGCGTGTTGGTGGAATTTGACTGCGTCCTCCTGTGAGCGGAAGATGAGTTTGTGGCCTGTGTGTCTTTATTATGTTCGAGATGGGGGTGCCGTGTGCAGCGGCTAAGTTTAGAAGTGTGTGTTCATTGTTAGTGGTGGGTCTTTTGTCTGTTGTGTATAGGAGTGTGAGGTATGAAGTATTGTATGCCATTTTTGCTTTTCCTTTATTTTTTTCTCTGTATGGGGGTCCCCCCGCCCCGCCGATAACGATCCTATTAAAATTACTCGGATGTGGTGATGAATGATGAGTGAGTATGGACTTGGTTGGGCTCCTCAGAGGGTGTAAAAACAAGACGGACTTAATGATGACTGAAGCCATTTTTCAGTTACGTCCGACATCTCTCAGAGACGGTAGAGTCTCTCTCAATGGTCTTGGACGGTGCCGCAGGGTAGGGTGTTAATCTTTCCCGCGTTGGTAACTGAGTACCATTTCAGGTTTGCTCCTTCCTTTAGGTTCCGCAGCGCGCTAAGCCTCAGACCTCCTTTCCCCAAAGTTTGCAATTATGCCTTTTCTAATTAGAACGGCATAGTTGCAACGGAGCTCTATGTGTAGAGTCACATTCACAGAACCAAGTCACGGCGGGGCAGGGATGGGGAGGGTTTAGCACGTCATACCACTATGACGTACCAAGGAAATAAAGGTATTTTAATTCAGGGGGGTGGAGGAACAGGTGGGGGGCTTGCTGAATTCCGTAGATGGCTGTAGAGATTACCATCCACGGTATGTCTTGAAGAAAAATCAGTTCTCTTTCTTGAGTTATCTTCCCGTCGAGTTTTCCTCCTTTGCAGGCTGTGAACTTCTCGTTAAGCGTGATATTCTCCAAGGTTTCTTCCAAGTATGTGACTGTTGACCACCTATAAACGAGGGAAGCCTTAATATACAGTACGCAGACGAATTGACACAATTAATTGTTGCCCTATAGAAATGGACCTATACAAGTAAGAATGACAGCAACTGAAATGGAATCAATAGAAAACTACTAACAGAATTGGAAGATAAAACTACAAACATAAACAAATTTAGAATAGTTCGAGTACATAGGAAAAACCCAGCAAACATCTGCATAAAAGGTGAAAGATATAGATATAGCAATGAATGCAAAGTTTTAGGCCTAACTATTTAAAAACAGGATACAAGAAACACGTAACAGACATAATTAACAAAGAAAAAATGAGACTCAAACTACTCCTTAGATTAAGAAATCTTAATTTAAAGAGCATACAAAGAATATACCAAGGAATTATTCAATCAGCCTTAGGGTACTCTGCGGTGGAAATGTGCAATATCTCTAAGACTAGCCTACAACAGATTCAGAGGATACAAAACAAATCGGTGTACATAATAACGAATACTAGACGGGCGGAGCGAAAAAATCAACGAGATTTACACAAAGAGGCAAAATTTACGAATATCAACAAAATAATAGAAAAAAGAGCAAAGAAAATTATAAGGGAAGCCCAAGAGGAGATGGGAGAAGGGTTCCCACCAACTTGATCACCTAGGAGGATGCAGAGCCCATCAACTATTTTGCAGTAGCTTAGAAATAATGGAAAGAGAAATAGAAGAATTATACATGTAAGTGGAAATTCCCAAACAATAAGCTCACCAAAAGTAGATGGAAAAAGGAATAAAACAGGTAAAGTAGATCTTCAATATTTGTTTAATTAGAAACAAAATAAAAAATGCGAAAGAAAAGTATGTACTCGAAAGAGAATGCGTAAAGGTAGCAATTTATTAAAGATAGAAACGGTTTGAACGCCATGACAATTAGGTAAAAGAACAACATGAAACTTTTAAGCAAACTCAAAAATAACTCTAGAAGCAAATACCTACTCACACCAATTCTAATTTAAATACCTACTCAAACTGCGAGAGATTAGCCCGACCTCGAGGCAACATTGCTTCCCTAAGCAAAACTCTTACTCCCTTCCATTTCAACCTAAGAACTCTATCTCTCTCATCCTAAAGTGAATTCAGTCAATGCCAATCCATTTCATTGCTAACTTCCATTTTTGATTTTTTTAGGTTTAAAAGTCATTTGCCACTTCTGAGCCCAAGCTAATAACTTATTTAAGTCACTCTACACTTTAAAGCTACCCTCAACTTCTTTGACTACAGCTGCCAATTTAGTTTCATCGGCAAAAATTGACACTTTGCTATTTACAGCCTCTCCAAGATCATTTATATAAACTATGAATAATAAAGGGCCTAGAATTGATCTCTGAGGTAAGCCACTGATAACGTCCCTCCAATGTGACCTCACCCCATTCCGCACAACTCTGTTTCCTGTCTTTCAGCCATTCATCTATCCAATTCAAAACTTTGCTACATATCCCATGCACTTTTAATTTGCGAACTAGTCTCCTAGAAAAAAACCTTATCAAAATCTTTGCTAAAATCTAAGTAAATTACATTAACATTCTCTCCCTTATCTAATTGTTTAGTAACATAATCTATAAAATCCATGAAATTTGTTAAACATGATCTACCTCTTTTAAACCCACACTGAGCATCATTTATTAACCTACCACTCTCTAGATGATCAGAAATCCCCTTCTTAACTATCTTATCAAGAATTGTACAAACAATAGAAGTTAAGCTTACCTGCCTAAAGTTATTCGGTCCTCATTACTTCAATTTTAAAAAATTGGCATTATATTTGTTAATTTCCAATCATTATGAATTTCTCCTAGCTCTAGTGATCTAGTATATATCTTCTCAAGAGCTACTAGTTTAACTCCAATATAAGCCCTTTAATTATTTCCCTGTTCACATTAATGGTATTCAATACTATTTCCCTTTACCTAGAATTATCATCAATTAATGTATCCTTATTCTCTTCTTTAAATACTGAAGAAAAATGATCATTAAGTACCTTTAGTATTTCCTCATCAGATTCTTTGAAATCCCGTCTTAATATAACATAATTTCACGAATGACAAAAGCCAAAAGGGCCTCTCAAACGTCATCCGCATCTATCAAAACCCACCCACAAAATGCATCCATAGGATTATGTCATATTATGTATAGATATAGGGTCATTGTGGTATGAACCTAGATAGATACTTCAAAACAAACCTATATCTATAGGTTTTGTGGAGAGTTTTTGAATCGTAAAAAAGGCTCGATCGGCTAAGCTTACGGCGAAGATAGGCTTAATGGTTGGAGACGAAATCGTTAAGAAATGGATGAAATACAACGAGAATAGAATAAAATATATATTATTATAGATTAACAAAAATGGAACATATTTGAAATTATATTGGTTAAATTTGAATTTAATTATACAAAATGAACATGAGTTTAATACTGAATTTTCGTCGTGACTAAAATACTCCCCCTCACCCAAGCGATTTACTCGCCCATCCCCTAAAGTTCTAAACATGGAATATAAATTTTTAATTCAGATACCGACGAGGTCTCCTAACAACGCGGCCAGAGCGTGTCACGGTGCCATGTGGCTGATTTCGATCATGGGGACATAATTAACTGGCAGTGCCAATCATTTGCGTCGAAACACTGTCTTGCGCGAGGGCAGGCGGGGAGGAAGGGGGGCGAAGCACATCTGTTCTGTTCCCCCCGATCTGGCGTCTGACGGGGGCTGGCCGTTGTGAGACTGGCCCTCCTCTACTGACGAGGGCTCCTGCAACATAAGGGGAGGCGGCAGCGATCGGGAATGAGAATTGGCTGTTGGGGAATCGTGTGTAGAAGGGTTTTGGTGAAAAATATGAGAAACCAATGAATAATTAACAGTCACAGTGGGAGGAGCAGACAGTGGCTGTTCAAGGTGAATGGCCTCTATAAAGGTGGGTTTCAGGCGATCGATGGAGACAGTATCCTGCTTAGTGCTCAACTGTAGTACAAAGAATTTCGGTTTCCTGGAGATGATGAGAAATGGTCTGTCATAGGCTGGTTGCAAGGAAGAGCAAGTTGAGTCGCGACGGATAAAAACATGAGAACAGGTTGCCATCTCCTTTTGCACGAAAGGTTTTTGATGAGCAGGCCCTCTTGGGGCGGTCGGCTTAACTTCAGACATCCCCCGTACTAAATTACGCACGTATGCAGCAGGATGAACATAAGATGGTACAGGACGGTCAGAAGAAGAAAAATATTGACCAGGAAGATGAAGTTGAGTACCATAGACAAGTTCCGCCACAGAGCAAGCAAAATCCTCTTTCAAGGATACACAAATACTCAGGAGAATCAAGGGTAGCTTGTCCACCTAAGTGATGTTGGTATCAGTGGAGCGTAAGCTTGCTTTGAGAGTCCTGTGCAACCGTTCGACCTTTGCATTGCTTTGGGGATGATAGCTAGTGGTACGAAGACGAAAAGAGACAAGCACTGACATTAGTGCATGCCATTGGTAAGATTCAAATTGGCTACCGCAGTCAGTAATGATCGATGAAGGGACACCAAAACGAGCAACCCATGCTGAGACGAAAGCTCGAGTTACAGTGGAAGTTCTGATGTCCGAGATAGGAACTGCCTCTAGCCAACGAGTAAAACGGCCGATCATGGTGAAAAGATATGTGCAACCACGCGAAAAGGGCAGAGGGCCTACCAGATCGATGTGAGCGGCATCAAAACGTGCCGATGGAAGAGAAAAAGCAGCCAGAGGGGTATTTGTGTGGCGTTGAACCTTTGCGCGTTGACACGGCAAACATGCGCGGGTATATTTGGCCACAGCGGCGTTAATTCGCACTAAATTATGAACATCCAAATAGGGTGTTTAATATATCTTTATCAGAAACTAGGGTTAATAATTCCGCAATAGACGACGGACAAAGTCACAATTCGATACCATTTTCACACTGCGTAAAAGACGTGTGATTGATAATTTTCAAACTGCGTAAAAGGGGAATGTTTGACACCCAAACTGCTAAAAAATAAGTAGTTCCTTGAAATGATCTAGCTAATTACATTTAAATGCATAAGAGAAGGTAATAAAAATAGTAAAATGGGGAAAAATATATTGACAAATAAAAATGACTCCGAATGAGGATAATAAAATCTATTAGGTGGGAAAAAAAATTGAAATCAAGCATTTCTTTCTGGGTTCACATTCCCTCCCCCTAACCCATATTATAATTCGCAAAACGATTAAAGACGCTGACATGATGTAGTTAAAGCATTCACCTCTGTAAACGTCAGAACATTATAACAATTAGGATTATATATTGGGGGCTATACCCCCCAGAGCCCCCCCAATTTAATGAAACTCTGGATATTCATAGTGTGGTATCCCCCTTGTGTTTACCCCCACACGAGCCGTCCCCTTAAATGTACTCTAAAAACGTGAAACATTTTGGAACACGGACGAAAATAGTACGTTTTATCGGCCGGGCCGCTCGTCTACATATTTACCAATTCCTATTATCCCTTCCCATGTAAGAACTTTGCATTTTTTTAAGGTTAAAAGTCATTAGCTCCTTCTGAGCACAAGCTAATAACTTATTTAGGACACTCTACACTTAAAGCTACCCTCAACTTCTTTGACTACAGCTGCCAATTTAGTGTCATCAGCAAAATTTGACTCTGCTATTTACAGCCTCCCCAAGATCATTTATATAAACTATGAATAATAACGAGCCTAGAACGGATCCCTGATGTACGCCACTGATAACGTCTCTCCACTGTGACCTCACCCCATTCAACACAACTCTGTTTCCTGTCTTTCAGCCATTCAGTTATCCAATTCAAAACTTTACCACATATCCCATGCATTTTTAATATGTGGACTAGTCTCCTATGTAGAACCTTATCAAAAGCTTTGCTGAAATCTAAGTAAATTACATCAACATTCTCTCCCTTATCTAATTGTTTAGTAGCATAATCCATAAAATCCATGAAATTTGTTAAACACGATCTCCCTCTTCTAAGAAGCGTGTTGTCAAGAGACGCTCTAACATCACACCTATCATATTTAAGATTTTAGTGGCTGAGTACTGTGTTTAGTAATTGTTGAGGTATAATTGAAATGTGCATAACTTTTAATGTTATTGAGACTCTCTTAAAACCACTGTAGTATGACCAATAGATTAAAAACAAGTGATAAAATTTTGAGTCGATCTCAAGGCCATGATGGCGCAAGCGAAACATCTCAGCTTGCACCTACGTGTTCACCCACATCAACTCCAGCTACGAAAGGTAATAAAATTGAGCCAAGAAACATTCTAACTGAGTACTGGTAAGATTGAAAGGTACCTCGAGTGTACAAAGTGTAGTCAATGGTATTACTCTAACTGTGAAAAGATAAATATATGGATCAAGCTGCTAGATGGGACTGACTTTTTTTTTATGTACATATGTATATATTTTTCTAAGGAGTGGGGAGATTATATTTTGCGGTTGCATGAATGGAAATAATCCTCTGGATGCATTTTATGTATATTGTAACATAACATAACATAACATAATTTAACGGATGACAAAAGCCACAAGGGCCTATCAAAGGTCATCCGTATCCATCAAATCCCACCCATATAATGCATCCATAGGATTTTGTCAGATCATGCAGCTACAATATACAATTTAACAATCCATAGGAATGTCCAACCATGCATCTACAATATATAATTTAAAGCCTCCATAGGAGTCTGTCAAAAACAAAATCAAAATCCCCCAAAATATACAATAAAAAGAAACTGCATCCACAGGAATGAGTCAAGAAACATATCCACATACCAAAAAGTAAGAAATTAACCCTCCATCCCCATATAATCATCCAATCTGTGCTTGAAAACATTCAGGTTTGGGCTGTCTACAGTCTCAGGTGGCAAACTATTCCAATAATCTACCACTCTGTTAGTGAAAAAATATTTTCTAACATCCAGTCTGCACCTCTGTTTTTTAATCTTTAAGTGGTGGCCTCTAGTTCTATTACTACCTTCTAACTCAAATAACTTGCTGAAATCTAATTTATCCATCCCAGAAAAGATTTTAAAAAGCTCAATCATATCTCCCCTCACACACCTTCTTTCAAATGAAAACATATTTAATACCCTCAGTCTATCTTCATATTCAAGGTGCTTCAGGGATGGTATTATTTTTGTTGCCCTCCTTTGTACTGACTCTAATAAGTTTATATCATGTCTAAAATGTGGTGACCATGCCTGTATACAGTACTCTAAATGTGGCCTGACATAAGAGTTGTATAGTTTAAGGATGACCTCCTTACTCTTGTAGCTAACATTTCTTTTAATGTAACCTAGCACCCTATTTGCTCTATTTTTTGCCTCAATACACTGCTTTGAAAATTTCAGTGACCTATCTACTACCACTCCTAAGTCTTTCTCATCTTCAACTGAATTAAGCCAATATCCATCCATCTCATAGCTAAATTCCCTATTATCTCTCCCCATGTTAATAACTTTGCATTTATTAAGGTTAAAAGTCATCTGCCACTTCTGAGCCCAAGCTAACAGCTTATCTAAGTCACCCTGCACTTTAAAGCTACCCTCAACCTCTTTGACTACAGCTGCCAATTTAGTGTCATCAGCAAAAATTGACACTTTGCTATTTACACCTTGCCCAAGATCATTTACATAGATTATAAATAATAAAGGGCCTAAAACTGATCCCTGAGGTACGCCACTAATAACATTCCTCCACTCTGACCTCACTCCATTCAGTACAACTCTCTGTTTCCTATTTTTCAGCCATTCAGTTATCCAATTTAAAACGTTCCCACATATCCCATGCAGCTTTAATTTATGAACTAGTCTTCTATGTGGAACCTTATCAAAAGCTTTGCTGAAATCTAAGTAGATCACATCAACTTTCTCACCCCTATCTAATTCTTTAGTTACATAATCCATAAAATCCAGTAAATTAGTTAAACACGATCTATCTTTTCTAAAACCATGCTGAGCATCATTAATTAACCTGCTACTCTCTAGATGATCAGAAATTCCCTTCTTAACCATCTTCTCAAGAATTTTACAGACTATAGAAGTTAAGCTTACTGGTCTAAAGTTATTTGGGTCCTCTTTGCTTCCCTTTTTAAAAATTGGCACTACATTTGCCAATTTCCAATCATTTGGTATTTCTCCAGACTCTAGTGATCTAATAAATATCTTCTCGAGAGCTACTGCAATACTTTCTACACCTTCTTTGAGTATCCTAGAATGAATGTTGTCAGGGCCAGATGCCTTACTAGTATTTAACTGAATTATAAGCCCTTTAATTTCTTCTCTGTCTATATTAATAGAATTTATCACTACTTCCCTTGACCTAGAATTATCATCAATTAATCTAACTGGTTTCTCTTCTGTGAATACTGAAGCAAAATGATCATTAAGGACCTCTACTATTTCCTCATCAGATTCTTTCAAAACCCCTTCATATTTAATAGGCCCTATTTTATCACTGTTAGATTGATTATTGATTCTATAATAGCTAAAGAATTTTTTAGGATCTTTATTATTATTTTTAGCTAAATTAATTTCTGCTGTCCTTTTGGTCTTCTTAATAATCTTATTTAGTTCATTTCTGGTTGACCTATAATGGTTTAAATTATCTAAACTACTCTCACTTTGTAATCTCTGGTATGCCCTTTTTTTCTCTGAAACTTTATTAGCTATTTCTTGGTTCCACCATAATGGTTTCCTACATTTCTTCCTAATAGACTTCATCGGAATACACTGTTCCTGAACCATGTTTAATATAGTCTTAAAAATATCCCACATCTCATAAGTATTCTTTCCATGGAATTCTATATCCCACCTAATCTGATTTAGCATGCTGCGTAATTTATCGTAATCTCCCCTATAAAAATTTGGAATTTTCGTGGAGTTTATCGTTGTTCTACCCTTAACTATTTGCAAATTAAACCGAACCATCTGATGATCACTGTTTCCCAATGATTCCCCTACACTCAATCCTTGAACTAAGTGATCATCATTTGAAAGAATTAGATCTAATATATTGGCACCCCTTGTTGGCTTATTAACAAATTGGATCAAAAAGTTATCCTCAAAACACTCCATAAACTTACAACTTGCTCTATCTCTTCCTATCATATTTTCCCAGTCTACAGAAGTTAAATTAAAGTCACCAAGAATAACTGTATCTTCTTTGCATCCTTTACTTATTTCCCTAATCATTAACTCATCGATACAATCAGTCTGTCCTGGTGGTCTATAAAAAGCTCCCAAGTGTATTTTCCTATTTTTACCAACCTTAATATCTATCCATAATGATTCACCTTCTCCTTGCTTTATAGAGTTATTTAGATTTGAAGAAATGCTATTTCTGATATAAATAATCAACCCACCACCAGTCCTATCTCTCCTTTGACTAATGTACATAGTATAACCCTCTAGTTCAAATTCACTGACATTATCATTAAATATATTTTCATTAACCCATGATTCAACTATACATATTATATCTATATCTTCATGAATGATATAACTAAATAATTCATCCTTCTTATTTCTAAGACTACGAGCATTTGTGTAAAGACAACTCAGCCCACCTATCCCTGAAGCACCTGAGGGCCTATCTCCTCTGCATCTCCTTTCTCTCTTTCCCCAACCCTGTACTCTTGTATTTCCCTGACCACTATCACTACTCAAGTAGTTTAACCCTAAAGCACTTCCATTAGCCTGCCTACCTTCTACAAATCTGTGTTTGCTTCCTTTCCCTGCCTCACTTTGAGCCATTAAATTTCCCTGACCACTATCAAAACCTAGTTTCCCGCCTCTAAAGACCTAATAACACTATCTAATTCCCGCCACAAAACCTCAACCCCATCTCGGCTCAGATGGAGTCCATCCATCGCATACAAACCCTTATTCCCATAAAACCCACTCCAAACATCTACAAATACCAATCCTGACTCCTCGCACAAACCTTTCACATATTCATTCAAGCCCATTGCACGAGACAACCATTCCATCCCCACATCCATTCTGGGAAGCACACCTGAAACAACGCCTTTTACTCTACTTTCACACATCCTTTCAATCAGCCTTTTATACCGCTGTCGTAACTCACAAGTACCCACCTTCTTTACATCGTTTACTCCGACATGTGTAATCACAACTGCTTCCCTCTCACACCCAGACACCAACCTATCATACCTCTCACACACATCATTTACACCAGCACCCGGCAGACAAACTCTCACTCCCTTCCATTTACTTTCATTCAACTTCCTATCTAAATACCTAATCTGAGAGTCACCCATCACAATCACCTCAGTCATTCTCCTATTCTCTCTAGGCCTAGTATTACCCTCCCTCCTGCTCTCACTCACTCGACCTCCTATTCTACTTTCAGGCACGGCCACACCAGACAAATCTCTTTCAAATTCTTCCTCTCTCAGGGCATCAAATCTGTTAGTTAGCCTAACAGGTTTCATGTCCCTCTCATTCACACACCTAACCTGTCCTAACTTATCTATTCTGTTCACTTTCACCCACCACTCATCATCACTTACTTCACTTACTGCTTTCTCTCCAGTCCCTGTTCTAGGCCTAACTTCCTCCCTCCTGGTCCCAATCTGACTCTTCAAACGTACACTTGCATCTCTTCTCACTTCAGACACTAAATCATTCAGTCTCAAGCATTCCGCACGTAATCGACTCACCTCCTCAGTCAAAGCACATACACGGCACTCAGACACATTCACTCTCCTCTCTATACCACAGACATCGCACACTACATACACACTACTTTCAAAAGGCATACTCTCTACATCCAAACAGTCAGCCATACTTAAACAAGAACAATAATAGAAACAAAAACTTACAAACAACAAGAATTTGACCCCAATTTGTGCGCGCAAGTTTAAAACCTGCTAATCAAGATGGCCCCGAAGTAAACAAAAGTCACTTTCTCACCAAAACAAAATAACCACAATTTAACTTTGTTATATTAACCAAATATATGATCTTATAACTTAATATTTATGTTTATGTCACACACCAAAGTATATCAAATAATCAAAATATTCTGAGAGCTCTACGAAACATGTGCTACCTGTTCGAAGGTCAGTCGAAGACGAACTCCTGTAAAGGGTGACAATGTTGATGACTTTTCTCTGGTAAGAAATCTTTTGTGTGTTGACTGGAACAGGAGCTGCCAAGTGTAGTCCATGAATGGTCTTTTGCAGTCTCCTTCTTTTCTTATGTTCTTTTATAAAGAATATATGAATAATAAAAAAAGAATACTCGTATTAATTGTAGAAGAAGAATAGCTAGTGTCACACCTAAACTACTCCGAAATCTAATTCAAATAATAGCAGTATGGATGCTTAGATGAAGGAAATCAAGGATCTTTGTTTAGACATTAATAGAAAATTGGCTAGTACTGATGGTAAGTTAGGCAATATTGAAAACGAGGTAAAAGGAATGCGAGCAGAAATTGGACTTCTTACAACAAGAATAAGTCAAGCTTAGACAAATTTAGCTAATCTTAGTGGACGTTTTGACGACTTATCAGATACTGTCGAAGTCATAAAAGCTAAATCATTATTTGAATCAAAGGATTAGGCAAAAAGTTTATAGAAGACCAGAACCAGGCTGTAAATAAAGACTAGATGATTTAGAAGGTAGGATGAATGAACAAGCTCATAATATTAGAGCAGATGTCAAAGATAACATAAGAACATAAGAAAAGAAGGAGACTACAAAAGACCATTCATGGCCTACACTTGGCAGCTCCTGTTCCAGTCAACACACAAAAGATTTCTTACCAGAGAAAAGTCATCAACATTGTCACCCTTTACAGGAGTTTGTCAGATCTAATCTACAATATACATAAAATCCATCCAGAGGATTATGTCCATTCATGCAACCGCAAAATATAATCTCCCCACTCCTTAGAAAAATATATACATATGTACATAAAAAAAAGTCAGTCCCATCTAGCAGCTTCATCCATATATTTATCTAATCTATTCTTAAAACTACCCAGAGAGGAGGCTTCTATCATATGTCTAGTGAGCCTATTCCATTCATCTACCACACGATTTGTAAACCAATTCCTCCCAATCTCCTTCCTAAACCTATACTTATCAAGCTTAAACCCATTGCTACGTGTTCTGTCATGTTCACTAAGTATAAGAACCTTACCCAGATCCCCTTTATTATATCCTTTTACCCATTTGAAGACTTTAATCAATTCCCCTCTGACTCTTCTCCTTTCCAATGTATGTAGATTTAGTTTTCTGAGCCTTTCACCATAAGGTAAGTTCCTTGATTGTAGAAATAAGATGGTGTTTGACTATATTCCCAGTGATTTTATACCAAGCAACTTCTCAGTGAAATAGCTGATACATGTGGGAATGAAGAGTATGATAAAAAAAATGATTAGTAAATCTAGGAAATGGATTGTAAAGTCAGATGCTTCAGTTGGTAGTGCAAGAGCAAGTGCATGTTCCAGTAAAGGTTCAGGTTTGCCAACTCCTAGAAATATGATGGTAATTACCTTCATAAATGAGCATTGCAAATTTAAGTTTCTAAATAATGGTGTTAGATATAAATTGAAGGAACTTACAATTGGACATAAGTTATATGGTTTGATAGTTTATTAGGATAAACCCAAATGTGAATGAAATCATATCAGAGAGCTAGTAAGAGGAAGGATGCGCAAGACCAAGAAAACACAGCTAACTCCTTACTAAAGTCTAGTACTAAAATCAGAACCAGTCAACTGGGTTGTTTTAAGTCGTTATATACTAATATTGATGGCATTTCAAATAAGGATAGTTTATTTAGTCATTTTATAAATAAGGAGAAGCCGTATATTATTTTGGTTTCTGAAACAAAGTTATTGTTATTGGATCTATCATTGGATTATTTTAGGTTACCAAATTACAAAGTTTATAGAAGGGATAGAGGGGCTAAATTTTGAGGTGGGGGAGTTGCTGTTTTGGTCCACAATTGTCTTTTTTCTGAAATTGTTCCTGATTATGTTTATTATGGTACTGAGGCTAGTGCATGTATGATTAAGTATGGATCAGGACAGCTTCTTGTAGCTTGTATATATCGCCCTCCTAACTCTTCTGAAGATTATAATGATAAAATTAATTTGCTTCTTAATGATTTATGTCTGTTAAATGTGAATCAATATTTAATATGTGGGAACTTTAATTTTCTGAAGATGGATTGGGTTAATGACCTGGTTGAATATGGTTCTTTAAATATTAGTGGTAGTTTAGAGAATAAATTTTATGATGTATGTCAAGATAATTTCCTCCATCAACATGTAGATGAATTTAGACAACCTAACAAAGAACTGAGGAAAGGTTTCTTTGACATACAAATTCAACAAGACTGGAATAATTTGCCAGTGAATGTAGTGAATTGCCAGTCTATAGGTGGTTTTAGGAGAGCTCTTGATAACCATTTAACGGGGCACTAATTAGCTTTGGCTCCCTACCTATTAATTTTACTATACACGGTAAGCCAAACCCATGCTGAGCATCATTTATTAACCTACCACACTCTAGATGGTCAGAAATCCCCTTCTTAACTATTTTCTCAAGGATTTTACAAACGATAGAAGTTAAGCTTACCGGCCTAAAGGTATTTAGGTCCCCTTTAGTTCCCTTTTTAAAAAGTGGCAGTACATTTGCTAATTTCCAATCATTAGGTATATCTCCAAACTCTAGTGATCTAGTATATATTTTCTCATGAGCTACTGCAATACTATCTACACCTTTGAGTAACCTAGAATGAGTATTGTCTGGGCCAGATGACTTACTAGTATTTAACTCCAATATAAGCCCTTTAATTATTTCCCAGTTCACATTAATGGTATTAACACTACTTCCCTTGACCTAGAATTATCATCAATTAATCTATCTTCTCTTGTGTAAATACTGAAGAAAAATTATCATTAAGGACCTCTACAATTTCCTGATCAAATTCTTTCTAAACCCCTTCATATCTAATAGGCCCTATTTTATTACTGTTAAATTTGTTATTAATTCTATAATAGCCAAAGAATTTTCTTGGAACTTTATTATTATTTTGAGCTAAATTAATTTCTGCCGCCCTTTTGCTCTTCTTAATAATCTTATTTAGCTCATTTACGGTTGACCTATAATGATTTAAATTCTCAAAAGTACTTTCTCTCTATAATCTCTTGTATACCCTTTTTTTTTAAGAAATTTTCCTAGCTATCTCATGATTTCACTACAACGGCTTCCTACATTTCTTCCTAATAGGCTTCATTGGAACACACTGCTCCTGGACTATGTTTAATATAGTCTTAAAAGTGTCCCACATCTCATAAGTATTCTCTCCCCTGAATTCTATATCCCACCTAATCTGACTTAGCAAGTTTCGTAATTTATCCTAATCTCTCATATAAAAATTTGGAGTTTTGTGGAGTTTGTTGATGTTCTACTTTCACTATTCCCAAGTTAAAATGAAGCATCTGATGATTACTATTTCCCAATGCTTTCCCGACAGTCAATTCTTGAATCAAATGATCATCATTTGATATAACCAGATCCAAGATATTGGCACCCCTTGTTGGCTTATTAACAAATTGAGTCAAAAAATTATCCTCAAAGAATTCTATAAACTTACAACTTACTCTATCCCTTTCTATCATATTTTCCCAGTCCACATAATTTAAATTAGTCACCAAGAATAACTATATCTACTTCATATCCTTTCCTTATTTCCCTGACCATTAGCTCATCAATACAGTCAGTCTGTCCGAGTGGTCTGTAAAAGGCTCCCAAGTGTATTATCCTATTTTTACTGACCCTAATATCTATCCACAGTGACTCAACCTCTTCTTGCTTTATAGAATTATTTAGATTTGAAGAAATGCTATTTCTGATATAAATAATCAACCCACCACCTGTCCTATCTCTCCTTTGACTAATGTACATATCATAACCCTCTAGTTCAAATTCACTCACGTTGTTATTAATTTTTTTTCTTTAACCCATGATTCTATTTCGCATATTATATCTATATTTTTATCAATAATATAACTAAATAACTTATCTTTCTTATTTCTAAGACTACGAGCATTGGTATTAGAGTTGTGCTGATTCCAAATATTTGCCAATGACGATTCTGCCTAATATTTGTTTTAAGTGTATTATGTTTAATTTATTAGATATTTTATAATTAGTTTCCATAACTATATTACTCAACTGTTCAGCTGTTGGAAGCTTGGAACTTGGAAGCCAATAGAAAAATCAATGGAGTATTCTTTAGTTGTTTTTTTTTTAACTTTTCAATATCCATTGAGTTTATGGAATTTTATAGCTTTGACGGATGTGGATGACCTTTGATAGGCCCTTGTGGCTTTTGTCATCCGTGAAATTATGTTATGTTATGATGGAAGGTTTTAGGATACAAAATGAATATGGATCTTTACAGAATTTATTTCATTTCCTTTTAGGAATAGCCTAAAAGGAACAAAAAATATATTTCTGTGATTCATCCAAATTCCATGACTTGAAAGTTAAAGCCTACATCCAGTTTAGACTTTTCTAAATTGAAAAAACATGCTTCCAATCATCATTATTTAGTATTTACTTAACATTTTTAATGTTAAAAATATGATTTCAAATAAAATCATTCTGTAGTTTTTGATTTGGTGCTAGTTAAAAAATTAAAATATTCTAAGTAATAACAAAGGAACTGTTGTAACTAAACTGCTAAACGAATTGATATTTTGTTTAGCAGTTTAGTTATTCACTTCCTTTCTTACAAGGTAGAACACTTTCATTTTTCAACTTGCCACAAAAAATAAAAAAATAAATACAATATATTGAGTATTCATTTTTCAACTAGGTACAGAAAAAAATACAAAATATTTAGTATTCAAAATTAAAAACATAAATTGAAATTTAATAACATTAATTTTTCTCCAGTTTCTGGAGTAAGACGGTTACGATGTGGCGTGAAGATGTTGCCACCAATGCTAAAAAGTCTCTCACTCTCAATTGATGACGGTGGAGATGAAAGCATTTTATTGACAACTTTTCCAAGCCCAGGAAATGCATTTATGTTTGCTTGCCACGAAAGTAGTGGATCCGTATCTTGTGGTTCCAATTATAGTAAACAGTATTTCTCGAGTTCATTTCTAACAGCATGTGAAGATGAAGATTGCCGACGAAGTTTCCTCTTGTTTTCCTTTTCAACATTTATGGTGGTATTTGACTCTGCTGAAGCTATCAAATCATTCAAACATGAGTCAAAGTCAAAAAGATTGGTACTTGCTCCAGCTTCCTCGTTTTGATTTTCATTTGTAGGTTCTAGTCATTGGAGGCAGAGCTTACATTCTCTTCAAAGTCTTCATAATTCTCTTTATCATTATGCATTTTCTTATGAGTATAAGTCAAATATTTCTCGATTGAAATGAAATGGGTTTTTGAACCTTCTTCAGAACTTTTGAAAAGACTATTTTTATATCTTGGTCGCTGCTATTGGATCTTCGTTTGCTTCATACTCAACAAATCTGCTGTCCATTGATTGATCTTGAGATTGCGCTGACCGTGCTACCCAATCCACTGAACCTTGAATCTGATATAGCTTTGGTTATGGCATGTTTCAAGATTCTCACTTGTGGAATAATTTCTGAAGCATTGTCTGTCCTTCCACTCAGCCTGAAAAAATAAATTAAAAGAATTGCATTGATATTTTGTAATTTGTAGGTTGTGAACAAAGGCAGTAATATATAATTAATATCTGAGACAAATGCGCGTTCAGTACCGTAGATAAAGAAGCTGAAATACTTTACCTATTTAATATTTATTAACTGGCTACATGGTAAAATATTAAACTATAAATCATAATCGTAATAAATAATTAATTTGTAATAAATAATTAATTAAAAATAAATAATAATATTAAATAATCAACAGTTATTAACTGACAGAGTTAACCCGTCACAGATTAACAACTGAAAATTGAACTGTCAATTATAATTGTATTGTTAACGAACTCCTCCCACCATTTATCTATTTGCTTGATATTAAGGAGAAAACTGCAGCTCCGTGGTAGATATTTTCTCTCTTTTGCAGAGACTTTTTTTTATTTTATTTATTTCCATATTCTCACTTTACTACCAACTTCAGGTCATGTACCAGGCCGAAGATTAAGGTGTATTCCCTTCGTAACTACTATCCGGAAATAAAAAGAGAAAAATATATAAAAATAAAAAACTTTTCAAGAGATAAAATATCAATATGTTCCAGTGAATCTCTTTGCAAAAGAAAGCTTATTGATTGCTAGTAAATTTTAGCAATATATATATATATATATATATATATATATATATATATGTATGTAAATGTATATATCTCTCAAAGTAGCACGAGAGAATGATGAAAATGAATCCATTACACCACATTGAAAGAGAAAACGGAATAATTTTTCCTTGCAGTAATTTTTTTAATACCTTTTTTCAAAAAAATCTGTGCAAGGAAGCGATTCGAACCAGGCACACTGAGGCAGCGAGCACAGTGTGCCTGGTTCGAATCGCTTCCCTCCAAAGATTTTTTTGAAAAAAGGTAATAAAAATATTACTGCAAGGAAAAATTATTCCGTTTTCTCTTTCAATGTGGTTTAATGGATTCATATATATGTATATATCTCTCAAAGTAGCACGAGAGAATGATGAAAAAATGAATCCATTAAACCACATTGAAAGAGAAAACAGAATAATTTTTTTCTGCGTAGCGTAGTGTACTAACGGCATACTTTTAACTGTGATCAAAGCGGTGCTCGCTGCCTCAGTGTGCCTGGTTCAAATCGCTTCCCTGCACAGATTTTTTGAAAAAGGTAATAAAAATATTACTGCAAGGAAAAATTATTCCGTTTTCTCTTTCATATGGTTTAATGGATTCATATATATATATATATATATATATATATATATATATATATATATATATATATATATATATATATCATTACCTTTGTGTTGTTAGATGAACAAATTTGAGCAGGCTTGAGCATTTTCCAATTAGTGCCCATTTGTTGGCATCAAATACTGGCAAATTTGGGACTTCTGCACAGTAGTTAGCAATTGCAATTTTTTGTTCGAATATTCGTTCAAGGGTGAGGTATGTACTATTCCAATGAGGGGTTACATCTTGAAACAACTTATGTTTGAGCAAATTATGCTGCGTTTAAAGCTTTTCAAGCTTAGTGTACCCCGTAAGGGGCGCAGCGATTTGCCATCCTGGCCGCCGTGCTGATGTGATCCTGCGCTCCATCCGGCCCCAGCTTAGCCTCTCTTCCTTCCTTCAGATAGCCTGTATTTCTCCCCTACTTCGTCGCCTTTTCATACAACCTCTCCCACAACTCTCAATGGTCAGCCTCTAATTTCACAGGGTAGATGCTGACCCTCTTCTCAAGCCAACCGTCCCGGATCGGGGACTAGTGGGGAGGGGACAACGTTCCCTAACCCCTGAGCTCCCCACCCATACCTTCCTCAATATCCTCACATCCCTTTTCCTTTCTTCTTCACACTCAGTTTTATGCCGCGTCTAAGGTGGAGCTGCCATGCCGATGGACTGCCAGGCCACCAGGCAGGAGGGGTGGTCCCAAATGACTGCGCCTGGCTCTGCCAAGCCTGTAAGCACCTCTTGCAGTGTGGGCAACTACGAGAGGTGATGAGCGATTGCATCCCATGAAACAAATAGGGTCACCATGCCCAATGATGTCAAAAAACAAAATCTCCTGCTAATTTCCCCTTGCTCATTGACAGTGCCGCCCTCTGCAAGCTCCACTGAAAAAATGGAGGTCCTCCCCCCTGTCCTTGTGCAGGGGACCCTCCATATTTCTTTAACAGGAGAGGAGGCTTACTCCTCTCCTACACCTATGGGTGGAGGGGACTCCCCCTCACCCCCTTCTCTGGAGGTGCTTTTGGGCACCTTCCTATTTCCAGCACCAGTCACTCCTTTTCTTTCCAAGGGGACTGCCAAGAAAGCCAGCAGGCAGCCCATTGCCCGTGTAAGCGGCTCGGTAGGGCAAACCCCCTTAGGGGGGAGAGGGAAACTAAGCCCCTTCAGTCGCTTCCATCAAAAAACCTGCTGGCAAGAATATTAAACCTTGCCTGGGGTCAAGGCTTGTGCCTCCCCACAAAAGACTGTTGACGCTGCCAAGGGGACCTGCGATTTCCTCGGAGGGGATGGCCAACTGGAGGCCCCTCCTGTGATAGACATGGTCCTTGAGGAAACCCAGCCTCAGACTGTAGGGCCTTCCATGCGCAGGAATCCTGGCTCGGCGCCAAGCACCGAACCCGAATCCGCGCCTATGCAAGGTCCTCCACAAACGGCTGAGGGCTTCAAGGCAGTACAAGGAGGGAAGGGATCTCCTCGAACCGGTGCCCCGGCGACCACCAGGACCTTCTTCATTTCAGAGAAGGACCTGGCTGAGGCCGGTCCATCTGGCCTAGGGGCTCCTATCGGCGGAGGTGAGAAGCGGGTTCATTCCCCACCCTCTTCTCCAAAAAAGAAAAAGACCAAGACTAAGAAGTTCGGGGCTCCTCTCCATCCGCGGGGGCTACGGGGACGGATGGGTCTGCTGCCACTTTGGCAAGCGACCAAGCCAAGATTGGCACATCAGGCCCCTCTGCCCCCCCGGTTGCGGAGCCCCTGACTAAGACTAAAAGTGCTCAGGGTGAAGCCTCGATGACATCGGGGCCTCTCATTCAGAGGTTACCTGGCGTTTTCAAGCCCGCTGGCTTTAAACGCTTCCTCGTTATTCGCTCCACTGATGGCAGCATGTTGGCCAAGAGCAACATGATCCATCAGAGGAGAGGAGTAGCTAGTGCAATTGGTAGAGAGCCGAAGGTGACCCGTTTCTCGGACGGGAGCCTTCTGGCGAATCCCGCCGAGGCGTCCAACATAAGTGCTCTTCAGACACTTAATGGCACCCCGGTGAGTGTGACGCCGCACTCTACCATGAACAATGTGAAAGTAGTTGTTTATGCGGGACAATTGGTTGACTACTCCATTGAGGACATCACCCAAGAGCTGACCGACCATGGGGTGGTCAAGGTCGAACGTGTGATGAGAAGCTCCCTGAGTCAGTGCTTGCCGGTTGGTACCGCTACCGCGGAAGGCATTCGTGCCACTGCCGCGGCGGTGGTATTACTGTCACCGCTTCGGCCATACAAATCGTTCTTGTAGAGGTGCAAAGTCGGGGTCACCCGAAGTTTGTGTAAATTGCTCCAAGGCCCACACGATAAGTCCAAATCGTGTGTGGCCAAGTGACTCAATTGAGGAGAGCCGCACCCCGCTTCTTCGAAGCAATGTGGTGCATATCTCCTTGAGAAAGAAATCCTGGCCGTTCAGGCCCAGGATCGACTCTCATTCCGCGAGGCTAAGGACTTGGTCCTGGCGTGCCTGGCTCCGCCTGGGACGTCGAGGCGGGCCTAGAGGGCATATTCCTTCGTCCCGTTCCACCTTAGCTATCTTTTTGCACGAGACCATGCTAGCGCGTGCGCCCTGCCCGCCCTCCCGGGGTATTATGGTCTTGCGACCCCACCACTGCAGGATGGCCGGGCTGGGGGATGCGCGGTTTACACCCGGCATGATGTCTCCGTTCTTCCTTTCTCTTTAGATACCTCCTTTCAGGCAGTGGCTGTGCAGATGCACCTGGATAGGAGGTATACTATCATTTCTGCGTACATTCCACCATCAGCTGACTTCGACGCAGGGAACTTCCACCGCGTCGTGCACGGTTGCCGAGGCGCTATCTCTTGCTTGGAGATCTGAACGGCAGGCATCCTCTCTGGGGAGTTTACTCCATAAATCCCAGGGGACAAGTCCTTGCCGATCTGATCGAAGAGCTTGAGATGGGTGTCCTAAACGTGGATGAGTTTATGCATCACTGTCCGAGAACCGCTTCATTTTCTTTCCTTGACCTATTTTTTTGCTCTTCGGATGCACAGCCTGATTTTGATTGGGGGGTGGTCGATGACCTCCATGGTAGTGATCACTTTTCCTATTCAAATATCATTTTCAGGGCAACTGCCGCCTGAGAGCCCACCTCAGTGGTGCTTAGTGCGGGCGCAGTGGCCTGCATTTCATGAAATGACTGAATTTTCTATCTCAGTCGAGGAGTTTAGGTCGGTAGATGTGGCCGTTGAGTTCTTCTCCGGCAACCTCATCGCCGCGGGCCTGACTACTATTCCTAGGACGTCTGGCCGTTTTGCACGCCGACCACTCCCATGGTGGTCAGCCGAGTCTGAGACGGCCATCAAACAGAAGCGTTATGCTTGCATGCGCTATTAGCGCCTCTCGAACGATTTTACTGTCGCTGAATTTCGTCAGGCTAGGGCTAGGTTCCGGTATATTTCGAAGCACGCCCGCCGCTCTTCTTGGCGGGCATACGTGTCTTCACTTAACGGGAAGACCCCTTTAGCAGAGGTGTGGAGGTGAGTCAAAAGGATTCGGGGCAAGTTCTCCAGGAGAATGGGAGCGCAATCTCGGACCCCGCGTCCGTGGCGGAATCCTTCGCGACCGCATTTTTCGCATTCTCTAGGGTCTCTTGTACCCGCGCCATGGAAATTCTCCGTTCTGTGACGTTCAGCGCTTGGGGCGCTGATAGGGCTACTGCCCTACTTTTTTATCGATCCTTTGTTCGTTCGAAGCTCGACTATGGATGCGAGTTTTACATCCGCAGCCGAGCGTTTATTGCGGAAGGTGGATTCGATCCACCGCACCGGCCTTCGCCTTGCGACCGGTGCCTTCCGCACTTCCCCCATTGAGAGCCTGTTGGTCGATGCTGGGGAGATGCCACTCGCCCTGCGCCGCGTGCAGTGCATCACTCGCCTGTACGCGCGAGTTCGGCGCCTCCCTCATTCGCCAACAGCTCTTACTGTATCCGCAGCTAATCTATGGTGCCTATGCCGCTGAGAGACGCCAGTCATACCCTAAGCCCTTTGGGTTTAGAGCCAGGAAACTCCTTCGAGAGCTAGATATAGCTCTCGGACCGGTGGCGCCCCTGGCTCTGCCCAGGACGCCACCCTGGAGGGTACCACATTTGGCTATTTGTCGCCACGCCTCTGCTCCCAAAGCTTGTACGGCGCCGGGAGTATTGCGTTCGACCTTTCTGGAGCACACCTCGTGTCACGCTGGAACCGTGCCAGTGTATACGGATGGTTCCAAGTCCCAAGAGGGGGTCGGCTTCCACGCTGTATCCCCTCTGTTTGAAGTCAGCGGGGCTCTGCCAGGCGCTGCGTCTGTCTTCACGCCCGAGCTGGTGGCAATACACCACTCAGTATGGGAGATTACGCGACGTGCCTGGTTCGGAGACTGGATTGTGATCTATAGCGACTCACAAAGCGCCCTGAGTGCTCTCGGGACATTGGAATCTCCGCATCCCCTGGTTCGCGATATCCGTGACACCACGGTTTTGGCGAGCCGGGCAGATGTAGAGATTATCTTCTGCTGGGTTCCTGGACATGTAGGAATTGCGGGGAATGAGCGCGCCGATGAGGGCGCCAAAGAGTCTGCGAGGACTCTGCGACCGGACCAGCGTTTCGCTCTTCCTCACACCGACTACATGGCAGGAATACGGGCAGCTCTTCGGACTGCTTGGCAAAGAAGATGGGAGACGGTCGAAGGGTACTTAAAGTTCCGTGGTATTGCGCCGCGACTGTTCCCATGGACCTATCCCCCAATCCTGCGACGGCTTCAGGTCGCTTTCTGTCGACTCCGAATCGGACACACTCGTGTGACGCATCGCTATTTGATGGAGCGCTCGCCTGCGCCCTATTGTGACGACTGCGTCGTCCCCCAGACTGTTCGGCACATTCTTGTCGAATGTCCCAGTCTGGTTGATCTTCACGCACGTTACCTGTCCCGGTACCAGGATGGGCGGGGTTGCTACCGCCTGTTCCTTGTACTTAAGACGAGTTCGTGCACATTGACGTGTGGACTTGTTGACTTTTGGGGGGAGGCCGGGCTTCTCCCCTTTATTTAAGTAGGTTCTATTTTTTGTTTTTCTTTGTAGGTTGCACGCTCCTGCACCGGGGGGATGAGGACCTCTTCCTGATTCCGGAGATTGCTTGCTAATTTTTAAGTTTTCCAATATTTATCATTGTTATTTTTTCATTGTTATTTTGTCGTATTTCCGGCGACTTATGCCCATGTGGGCATTTGCCAGATGGGCTCTAAAGGAAAAAAAATATCAAGCTTTGTGTATGCTAACGATTAGTTATTAAAATGCCCTGTTATTTAGCAGCAATTTGCAATTATGTCCTTGATCATTCGCTGTTCGAATATTGCATCATGTATGGTCAATGGGTTGGTGTGAAGTAAACAGCTAAGACTGTTAAAGCCAGTACTTGAAATTCCCTTTACCATATTTGCTGCATTGTCATGAATGATCATGTGGACTTTGTAAGGGGAGATTTTGTTATCATCGACTACATCTTGAACACTGTCACATATGTTAGTTGCAGTATGTAAATCTGGGAATTGATTCACTTGTAAGACAACTAATGACTGGTGGAAATTTTCATTGATGCAATTTGCCAGTAAGCTGAAAAGAATGAAATTGAAATAATGTCAAAGATTTTTACTTTTTAGTTTAGTCTAAACTGTCTAATATTAATAGCATGAAATAAGTTAAAAACCTAATTTATTGAACTTGAAATAACTCATGATTTAACATTACTTAACATAGTTATTAAATAACAACTCTGTACATTATTTGAGTAAGCAATCTTGATGGCTATTAAAATTTGAAACTTCGAAGCTTGTTGATTATTACCTGATAAATAATACATCATCATTGTTAGTTCAGATGTCTATGGTGAAGCTTATGTCGCTTGCTTCATTAATCCTGCTTTGGATTTTGGTCATTACTTTGGTCTGCAAACTGGGAATAATATTAGAAGTAAAATATTTTCTGGAGGGAAGTTGATAATTGGGTTTCAGCAGTTTCATAAGTCTTGTAAATCCAATATCTTCAACAACTGAAAATGGCTGTGAGTCTAGTGCTATCATTTCACCCAATAGCAGTATGAATTGTTTTGGATTGATCACTGTTTATGTCCCAAATCTTCTTGAGCTCAAGGGTTTCTTCTAATGTTATTTGCAATTCTGAATGTGAAGTGCTTGCTGTTGATGGCCTGCAATCACCTTTTGTCTTTTTCTTTGTAGTGATGTAATCACTTATTGTGCGTTTTTGTGCAGTTTGAACTTGCTCCTGTGCCTGTAACTCCACCTCTTGGTCTAGCTACTCCTGATGTTGGGGCCTCAAATGTTTTTGCATATTGGTGGTACAGGTGACTTTTTTTTGGTCATCTTCATTTACAGCGAATAATCGCCACACACCACTTTTGGTTTGTCCTTTTTGAGCCATTACAGAAACATTTAACTGTTCAATGAGGCACTTAAAAGAAATTTTCCGGAAAAATGTATTATAATATGAATTATTAATGTACAAATATATTAGATTGCATCTATGTCTGAGAACAGTGTGTGTGTGTGTGAGACTAACACATGCACAGAAACGCAATGAATTTATATATATATATATATATATATATATATATTAATTATAATAAAGTTGTAGCTCCTGCCTGTCTGTTTCTTAACGAACTTCTACGATTTTGGGATAGCCCCCATGACCAAGACCCAGGATACTTCGATATGTGTATTTAATTTCTGCAGGGTCATCTCCCTCCTGAAGGTGCATGGAAAAGAAAGCAACCGCTTCTGGGTTACTGGTACTCTCTTCATAGATCGCAATATTTCCACATAGACCTAGGCTAACCTATGACCAAAGAAAGACCTTTACCCAAACCACCTTTGGGGCAGGTCAGTAAGATAAGTGAGCAAGGTAATTTTTCAACCTTTTGGTGATCTGGTTTGATAAAGAAATTTCACTGGCCACAGCTATATGGATACTGTCTACTAATCTACAGCCACTAGCCTAGTCCTAATCATACCCAACCTAACCTTCACTGTCGAACCGGTCAGAAGCTCACCAAATATCTGACACAGTGCTGCGGCCCTGTAAACCACCCCCTCTTGAATAAGGAGTGCCCCTTTGCTGCTATACTGGTCGCTAACCGATGGCTAGGCCTACTGGTCAGAATATCTAAGCTAAGGCCACTAGCCTAACCTAGCACAGTCAAAATGAATCTTTATGGGCAAACGCATCACTAACTCGCCGTAATTCTTAGACAGGGAGTGCTGTCCTAAACTGTAACCCCCTTCTCCACTATATTGTTCATATTTAATATATCAGGCCATTGGCGTATATTAAAAGGCAAGGCCAATTAATAAAATAAAGTAAAAAATCAATAAATAACCTCTAAACTAATCAGGTGGGTAAATTTTCTTATCAAGGAATTGATAAACGACACGATTTTCTAGGATGGTAGATTTCTTAAAACACCGGACAATGGCATCATACACAGCAAAATATTCTACTTTGTAATAGCTTGTTGTAATAGCTTGAAGAATTAAACAAAGCCCTATTGTTCAGTAGTATTATCCTTCAGACAAATGAATAGAAATCTATATAAGTATTTACTAATACACAAAAAGTATGTATATATATTATATATATATATATATATATATATAAGTACTCGGTATTCATACTCGGTATTCGTACACGGTATTCATACTTGGTACTCATATCGGAATCGGGAATATACTGTGGTATCGGTACTCGCTTGAAAATCTGGTATCGTCCCATCACCCTTATTCCTATAAAAGCCATTCCAAACATCTACAAACACTAATCCCGGCTGCTCACACAAGCCTTTTTTATACTCATTCAGTCCAATTGCACGAGACAACCATTCCATCCCGACATCCAATCTCGGAAGCACACCTGAAACAACGCCTTTCATTCTACTTTCACTCATCCTTTCAACTAACCTTTTGTAGCTCTCTCATAACTCACACGAACTTACCATCTTTATATCATTTACTTCCACATGCATAATCACAACTGCATCCCTTTCACACCCAGACTATCATACCTATCAGGCGCCATCATTTATACTTTCTTTAACTAACTTAGAATGAATGTTGTCTGGGCCAGATGACTTATTATTTTGAGCTAAATTCATTTCCGCCGCCACCTTTACTCTTCTTAATAATCTCATTTAGCTCATTTCTGGTCAACCTATAATGATTTAAATTGTCCAAAGTACTTTCTCTATTTAATCTCTGGTATGCTCTTTTCTTCTCAGAAATTTTCCTAGCTATCTCATGATTCCACCACAACGGCTTCCTACATTTCTTCCTAATAGCCTTCATTGGAACACACTGCTCCAGGACTATGTTTAATATAGTCTTAAAAATGTCCCACATCTCATAAGTATTCTTACCCCTGAATTCTATATACCACATACTATGATTTAGCAAGTTGCGTAATTTTATCGTAATCAGCCATATTAAAAGTTGAGGGTTTTGTGGAGTTTGTTGATGTTCTACCTTTCACTATTCCCATGTTAAAACAAGCCATTTGTTGATCATTATTTCACAATGCCTTCCCGAGAGTCAATTCCTGAACCAATTAATCATCATTTGAAAGAATCAGATCTAATATATTGGCACCCCTTGTTGGTTTATTAACAAATTGAGTAAAAAAATTATCCTCAATGCATTCTATAAACCTAAAACTTATCTATCCCTTCCTATCATATTTGCCAGATCACAGAATTTAAATTAAAGTAACCAAGAATAACTGTATCTAATTCATATCCTTTTCTTATTTCTCTGATCATTAGCTCATCAATACAGTCAGTCTGTCCGGGTGGTCTGTAAAAGGCTCCCAAGTGTATTATCCTATTTTTACTGACCCTAATATTTATCCACAGTGACTCAACTTCTTCTTGCTCTATAGAATTATTTAGATTTGAAGAAATGCTATTTCTGATATAAATAATCAACCCACCACCCGTCCTCTCTCTCTTTTGACTAATGTACGTATCATTACCCTGTAGGTAAATTCACTCACATTGTCATTAAATTTATTTTGGTAATACTTTAGATTTGGGGCTCACGGTAGGTGGCTCTGTTAGTAGGCTACAATTTCGGGCTTCAATATATCTCTTATGAGCAATTACGGCGTTATATTTTTTTGTTATTTTGGGGATTTGTAACTTTTAGTCTGTATTATTTACTAAATATCTGCGCCCCTGCTCGTTTATAATTTTTTCTAAGTTAGGTAAGATTTCTTGATATCTTTTATTGTTTTTTGTTGTTTCTCAGTGAATGATAATAGCTTCTTACTGGCAATGTCGTAGCTATAAATAGAACCTGCTTAGCATCTGTTTCTCTTTTGTTATGGCTTTTTCGTGCTCCAGTTGTGCTTCTTCGTTATTCGAATTTGCGTTTATTTTGCATAACCGCGAAAAACTTTTAGATTATTTAGAGGCGCATAAACTAATCAATAAACCTATAAAAGTAAGTATTGTTTGTCATTAGGTTAGGTTTTTCTGCCAGTAAAAAGCTTTTGGGGGAAAAAACAGTAAATTCAAGGGGACTGCTCGTGAGGGAGATATCACTGTGGAGGGACCACCCTGCGATGATCCTGAGTTTCAATCAATTGGGGCCTCCCAGTTTCTTCTCATATACCCCAAAAATATACCGCCGTAATTGTTCACATCTGACGCTACTGTCTGATGTCATAAGACATTTATTGTAGCTCAAAATTGTAGCCTATAAACAGCGCCACCTATCGTGCGCCCCAAACCTGAAGTGTTACCTTTATTTTCATTAACACCTATAAGTGATTTATTTTATTTGTTCATGATATGGATGTTACAAATTAGGAATAATTTACTGTTGAAATTGTTATCATTCTTTGTGTATTTAAAGTGTGTTACTTAAATACTGGTCTTGTTTTTCAACTTACCTTTAATTGAAAAATATCTTAATATAAGTTAATGTGTAATTGTTTATATCTACATTTTTTAGCTATTACAAATACTATATATCTTATTATATTGTTTAATTTTTATATTTTCCTTCCGTAAATAAGAATTTTTTTCCGGATTGGTTCAGATGACAAGACTCATCTATACCAGTGTTGCTCCGCTATTACCACTTATCCTGACCTTAATTAATTCTTCATTCCTTTCCCTCCACCTTCCTCCTTCCCTTTCTCGCCCACCTTGAGTTCTAGTGTATGACAAATGTAGTGGAAATAAGTGATAGCGCCACAAAACAACATCTTCATCAAGAGCCTACTGTCACATACTTGACATCAATATTAACACAAGAGGATTCAGATACCCTTGGCCACCTAGATGCAAACATGAATGACCTTGCAGTTTTGGACCCACTAATAAGCACCTTAAGAAAATGACAACACTGAGAAGACGATCCTGATAAGGCCGGAAAAAAATATCGTATAGAGAATACACCTCTATTTACTGACAACCTGGTTCATATACCTATCGGTAATAATTCAGATTAGGGGCGCACGGTAGGTGGCGCTGTTAGTAGGCTACAATATATGTCTTATGACATCAGAGGGTAGCTTTAGATGTGACCAATCATGGGGTTATATTTTTTGGTTGTTTTGGGGGTTTGTAACCTTTATGTATTATTTACTAAATATCTGCGCCTCTGCTCGTTTATAGTTTTTTCTAAGTAAGGTAAGGTTTCTTGATGTCTTCTATTGTTTTTTTCCTATTTTTTTTTGTATTGTTTTGCTGCGAACAAGAACAGCTTTTTACTGGTAATGTTGTAGCTATAAATAGGACCCAGTGCGCAATGTTTCAGTTTCATCATAGCTTCATGCTCTTGTTGTTCCTCTTCATTATTTGAATTCAGGTTTATTTTGCATGACTGTGAAAAACCTTTTAGATTTTTTAGAGGCGAATAAACTAATCAAGGAAATTATAAAAGCAGTGCAAATTTAAATTTTTCCGAAAATTTAATATTTTGTTGCAATAAAATATATGTAAACAAAAACAGTAAGCAACAGTGGTGCCATTTCAAACAATCAGCGCATAGGGGTACATTTTTCATGGGTTCCCATTAAGTTTAAAAGAAATTTTATATTTTTTTTAATTAATCGCTTTACATAAGTAAGTAATTATGTATTTTTTGTCATTAGTTTACCAGTTTTTTCTGTCAGTAAAAAGCTGTTTTCATTTGCAGAAAAATAAAATAGGAAAAAAAACAAGTAAATTCAAGGGGACTGCTCATGGGAGAGATATTACTGCAGGGGGACCACCCTATAATGATCCTGAGTTTCAATCAATTTTTGAGGGGGGTCTGGGGGGTCACAGCCCCTCAGTATATACTTGTATACAAAAAAATTAACACCGTGATTGATCACATCTTATGCTACTGTCTGACGTCATAAGACATATATTGTAGCCCCAAATTGTAGCCTATAAACAGTGCCACCTACCATGCACCCCTATACTGAAGTGTTACCTAATTATCCATTGTACTGATGAAGCCCGACCCCTTACAAACCCAGGAAAATTATCAGATGCCATAAAGAAATTAAAATTTAGCAAATATATAATAGATGGTAGAATACAATTAATAGGTAAGGGTGCAGCATCCCTTCCCTTAATCACCAAGCTTGGTGAATTGAATGTCAAATGCTGTAGAACGCTTCCTCTAGATAATGGAAACTATATATATGGCAAGATTGGCCCTATTTCCAGTGAATATACATCAGAGGAACTCATTAAAACAATTCAGCCATTGGGAACATGCATATCTGACATAGTCGAGGTATGGCGTTCAAGAAACCGCAATGGATCTAAATCCCACATAGTACGATTGACATTCCAAGGTCCATTACCAGATAGAATTGCCTTACACTACACCAGCTATCCGCTATCCAGTTGAAACATGTCATGTCATTGTCATGGGTTGTCAAAACCACACCCAATGTTTAATGTGCAGTGGATACTACTCTTTGAAATTGACGGGAAAAAAATGTACAAGAGCACCCTACTGCTATTTTTGTGGTGGATGGCACAGAGTTGTGTCAGGATCCTGCCCAGTAACCATTAAGCCAGAGAAATACATCATAATAGAGCAGAAACACCGAAAGACATTGATAGAATGAACACAGAGCTATGATCATTCAACCCGTCACACACAATACCCCTCTTCCACCGAATAGCACACCGATACCCAAACCCACCCAGACGGTCACCTCAGATATCACCTACACTCAAGTCACAAACAGATTTTCTTTATTAACAGACTCGACAGATAACTTACCCAAGGAAATACTTCCTGTTACCTCGCATCCTACATCCCCAGCCCCTATACTTTGCCATCCCTCTCCTCATCAGACACCTAACCAATTCTCCTCACACTGATGCCCTCACTACCCCAGCGCCACTCCACAACCTGAAAAGCAGACCTAGATCCGTATCTCCAGCCATATCCCTTGTAAATCCTATCACCCTCTCTCCCACCCAGTATTCCTCTCCCCTTCCTCCACCTCATACCCCCTCCCCTCACCTAACACCTATACTTCTCCACAACCCAACCATCAACCCCAGACAAACTTATGCCAACATTCCTATCAAACACCTAATCCTACTGGCATACCCGACTTCCTATCCCTTATTATTCGCTTCTTCACACTCATTCATCCAGACCCTTTACCTGATGATCCCTCATTTCCAATAATTCCTCTCCACCATCCCACAACCAAACCATGCCTAAAATCATTCTTTGGAATGCATGCTCCTTGGTACGAAAGATCCATGAGTTTAAAGTATATATCACTGAAGTACAGCCAACAGTAATTGCCATTACAGAATCATGGCTGGTCCCTTTCCTCTCCATATCCTTTTCAGGCTACTCCATTTTCCACCTAGACCGTACCTTCCAGGCCCAGGTAACCAACTGTCCATGATTTTATACTGCCTGCATCAAACTACAGGACTTTCTACTGTCTTGCAACATCCCCATAAATTCCCTTCCCATCCTCCTTGGTGGTGTGAACCTACCTGACTGCATAAAACCATTACCCTTGCGCCTACTTGAATCCTTCCTACATAACCCTGGTTTGATTAACCATATTATAGGATGGTCGCAGCCCTTTAACTTCAACAAGTAACATAACACAATATAGCCCAAACTTCTCTTAAGATATAAGAGGTAGAAACCACCATGAACCTAAAATATAAATGACATTAAAAACATTATAGGAAACATAAAAGAAAGAATAAACCCAAGATGGTCTTAATCTAGTTTAAGACTGCCGAGGACACTAGGGACAGGATGAAATGCCATGCTTGGTACAAGGTGTAACAGTCTAGCCATCCACCCCCTTGTAGCTTATAGAATGATAAAGTGATCTAAAACAAAAAGCTTCCATCTTTAGAATGTACGCACAAGTGAAGTTGAAGTATAAGTAATGCATAACTTTCTTTATTTTAAATATTATTTTAAATAAAGAAAACTTACTCTTATTTTTCAAAACTTCAGTTGAGAAAATATTTTTCTTACTACTAAAGATAAATGATTTAAAGCTTCTCTATTGATATTAAATTTAAAAGTGAAGTTATTATTTAATATTTACTTTTATACAGCTAAGTCACTAGGTTTCAATGCAAAATATAATTCTCAGAAGATTATTTGCAACTTTACATTTTAAATTTTATAATTTCATACAAAAAAATAGAAAGAAATTAAAATTCCTATTCTTTTTTAATTTAATAATGTGAGGCCTGGGGGAGGTCCAGCACTTTGTCCCTGATGTTCATAGCCCATTTATCATTGTTTGTTTTGTTTTTTTTATAATATCTGTCCTCCATATATTTGTAGAATGCCCATTGCTAAGGAATCTCAGAAGGATGACTTTTCCCTTCATTACCAGAGAGATGGCCCCCCAGCAGGCTCTGCGGGGCATCTTTTCTGAGACCCATTGCTTCTTTAACGTGACTAGGATACTAACCTTCCTAAAAGAAAGCAATCTTTTAAACAAAATTTAAAATAGTTTTATATATTTATTGTTGATCTATTTATAGTTTATGTTTTTACATTTTGTTGAATTTTTTAATAGTCTATTTTTTGTTAAAAGATTTTAACTGACTTAATATTGCCTATTAAACTAATTTTGGTCCCAAGGACATTTCTGCTTTTTTATGTATTTTAATATGGCAATATTTTAAAAATAATAATTTGAAATTCACTGCCCATAAGTGAATTTGGCTGCGAGATAGTCCATCTGGGCTACGCAGCTTTTAAATTTTCAATGCACTATTCATTCATTCATTCATTGTTTTTATTATCTTAAGATACTTTCGACCCCACTGGATTATTTGCACCTACTATTATGAATTTGACAATAAATTAAAGAAAAATTGTAACACAGAATTCACGTTAAGATTTTATTTGTTGTTCCACCATAGATAGAGTTGGTGGAGCTTGTGTTGATGCAGAGGCCCTGCCTTGTCTGTAGCTACACACATCACCCAGGCATGTCTCAGTGCACGATGAGGGCTTGTGTATAAAGGTGGTATATTATGTTGCTCTCATTAGCGCTGATCCTGACTGTAACCCTATCTTTGCAGCCATATAATTCCATTCAATTTGCACACAATGGGATGTACTGAGCTCAGCATGGAGGAAAGGTCTTGTGCTATCACCTTTTTAGATAATGGCATTTCTGTAATTTGTGTAGCCACCGACCTGAAGGTGTCTAGACAAGCCATTTATTGTGTCTGGGATGCGGCGGCGACATTACCATCAGGCATGATCCCCACCAAGGAAAACAAGCTCTGGAACACCAATAAAGATCACAGCAATGACAGATAAGCTGTCAAAATGTGAGGTGATGTTAAACCCTTCAATAGCAGCTGTAGCACTCAAGAAAAAACACCCAAACATCCTCCAGAACGTCGCTATTAGGATGATTGGGCACTGGCTGCAAAAAGAACTTGGATTACCTGCACAACGCACAGCCAAGAAACCCCTTCTCACTAATCCCATGCAGAAAAAGCATCTTGAAGTTTGCAAGAAATACAAGGAAGGGAAAAAGGTAATGTTCAGCTACGAAAATACCTTCAGGCTGGTTAGGAGGAAGTTCAAGAGAGTGCGTTGGCTGAGAAGTGTGTCATGGTTCAATCCCTGGTACACAGTGAAGATGGTAAAACATCTGGATAGTGTAATGGTGTGGGCTGCTTTCAGCAGAAAGGGCAGAGCAGGGCTGTACTTTCCCAAGAATGTTAGCATGATGAGGAGCAAATACATTGATGTGTTGAAAGAACATTTTATATATTTCTGCATTATTCATGAGTGTAATTATTTCATGCATGATGGGGCCCTGCACACAAGTCAAGAGCGGTCCAAAAGTTCTTTGTAGACAACCAAATTGATGTGTTAGACTGGCCAGGTAATTCGTCGGTTTCTGAACCCCATCGAGAATGTCTGGAATATTATGAAAAATAAGGTAAAAGCATCCAAACTAAACAACACCAAAAGGCTGCAGGAGGAACTGAAGGGGTTATGGATCAATATGGACGCCTCCTACTTTGCCAAGCTGGCTGAATCAATGCCCAAAAGACTTCATATGGTGTTAAAGAACAAAGGCAGTATGTCAAAAGTACTAAGTTAAAGGATATAATCACAATAAAATACATGTAAGTGAAATATTTGTTTTTTATTAACTGCATGGTGCGAATGTTACAATTTTTATTGCCACGACTCTACACTACTCTAATGAGATTGCATTAGTAACTTTTTTTTTCTGTTTTAGTAAAAGATGGAATTGGTTAAGAATTCAAGAATCAAGCTAGATGGGAATGAATGAATCTGATAATGTGTATGATAAATTGAAATAAGTTTAGCTGCTAGAACTGGGCATTAGATAAAGATACAATTTGAGAATAAAGCTGTTTTTGCCTGGTTGTTTATAAAGTGAGGGCCAGGAGTGAAGACAGAATTTATCTCTTATATTAAATCATATTTACTAATTTCAAAGCAGTAGTGACTCTTTTTTTATTTTGATTGGATAAGGAAACTGAATGGTTTACTTCACTATATTTTCATATTTATATTAGGGTTAACAAGAAAATTTTGCTCATTTTCAGTTTAGTCTATACTGGAAAGACATCATTTGTAACCTAAGGATGTTTGTAGCCATGAACATCAGCTTTACTTAAGAGGCCTTGCCTCCTTTTGAGAACTTACTCAATTTGAAGCCTCCTTGTAATTTGTATATGAAATTAATTTGTTTCCTACTTATTTTGTATGGTAAGATTGCTTGTTTGGTTTCACAGGTACACTCGTTTTGCTTTCATTTATGACCATTATGATTTAGTGAATGTTTTGAGAACATAATTAATACAAGTAGTCCTGTGACATTGTACCAAACATGAAAGGGTCTACCTCCCAACTGATTAAAATAAATTATTGTACCATGGCTGCATTGGATGATGTTATGTTTTCAAACATTACATAATTTCCTGGATGACAAAAGACACAAGGGCCTATCAAAGGTCATCTGCATCTTTTGAAA
The DNA here is from genome assembly GCA_963969495.1 of Ceratothoa steindachneri. Classification (NCBI taxonomy): domain Eukaryota; kingdom Metazoa; phylum Arthropoda; class Malacostraca; order Isopoda; family Cymothoidae; genus Ceratothoa; species Ceratothoa steindachneri. The sequence goes on along the minus strand of CAXAKS010000012.1, from coordinate 156,350 downwards.
CCCATACATAAAATGCATCCATAGGATTGTGACAGATCATGTATCTACAATATACAATTTAAACAATCCATAGGATTGTGTCAAATCATGCATCTACAATATACAATTTTAACCATCCAAAAGAATGTGTTAAAAACAAAAGGATCATCATCAAGACTTGTCAAAATCCATATCAATCACAATATACAATATTAAAAACTGCATCCATAGGAATGAGTCCAGAATAATATCCCCCTCCCTAAAAAGTTAACCCTCCCTCCCCATATAATCATCTAATCTGCATTCATATAATAATTTAATCTGAGGAGTTCACTTGGATCCTTTGAATTTTAGGCTTATTAGTTTGATGTCTGTATGTTGCAAAAGGTTTGAAAGATTTGCTGTGTCTCAACTTAGTGATTCCCTGGAAAGCAATCACTTGCTTTCTCCTTACCAGTTTGGCTTCCAATCCGGCCGATCAGTTTCTGATTAACTACTATACACCCTAGGATTATGTATCTCAGGCTTATGATAATGGCTTGGCAGTTGATATAATCTTTGATGTAGTGAACCATGTATTGTTACTCACAATGTAGAAGGTTGTTTGCTAGGCTGGTTAAAGAACTACTAGTTGGATAGGAAAAAGAAAGTGGTTGTTCATGACAGTCAGAGCCACCAAATGAAAGTCAATAGTGGTGTTCCTCAGGGGTCGGTGATTGGGCCCTTACTTTTCCTTGTTTATATTAATCATGTAGTTTTTCAGTTAAGTTCCAAGTTTTGTCTTTTTAAAATTATATTTAGGCTCTGCTTCTTGGTCCGATTACTTATTATCTCACAGGAATCTAGAGAATGATTTTAATCTTCTTCAAAGAACAAGCACTTCTTAGGGACTTTCTTTTTCAGTTGAAAAATGTGTCAGAATGTTTTTTTGTTAAAAATTTCCTGTCCCTCTACCATAATTTATTGCTGACCAACCAATTAAGGATATTGACACTCAAACATCTTGGTGTCCATTTGGATGCTTTGCTCAAGTTCCACGTACATGTGAGAGAAATTGCAAGAAAGGACAGAGGTATTTGCTAAACTATTTTGAAAGGCACACTCTGTAGATCTTGTGATTGCATGAAGACTTTTTATTTCTCATGTCCTCCCATTCTTGATTTTGCATCTGTGACTTGGTTATTCTGGTGATATCAAACTATTGGAGGGTGTGCAGAGATGATGGACTAAGAATTGCTGGGTTTTGTGATTTAACCTATAGTGAGTGTCTTACACTTTTGAGTTTGTATTCTATCAAAGGCAGATTGGTTAGAGCTGACCTGATTATATTGTTTAAAATTTTGAAAGGTTTTTGCACTCACCTCAATCACCTATTTTTGAGACATTTAATTAGAGACTGTAGGGGACATTCTCTTTAGCTATTTTTTCTTCATTATATTACTGATATTAGAGTATGTTTCTTCTCAGTGAGAGTCATTGATATTTGGAATTGGTCGCCTGAATATGCTGATTCTGTTGCCACCTTTTAAAGTCATCTTAACTCAGCTCTGGGTAGGATTTTGTAGGATTTTGAGTAGTAATTTCGCCTATGTGTGGTTGTTGTGTTCCTGGTAAGATTGCTTACTATTTATTCATAATTGCCACTGTCAACCACCACTTCTGCCTGCTAAGTCAAATTTTATTGCCATATGCCATGAGTTTAATGGTAGTTCTTCATGTCATCTTGGTGATGCTACATTAGCCAACCATTGTAGTACACCAAGGACATCTATCAGATAGTCATGGTTGGAGGCATCTCCAGTTTCTAGATGGGGTTTAAGCCCCATTTAGGTAAGAAATGTTTGAAAACATTCAAGTTTGGAATAAGATTGACAAACTATTCCAGTAATCTACCACTCTATTGGTGAAAAAATATTTTCTAACATCCAACCTGCACCTCTGCTTTTTAATTTTTAAGTAGTGACCCTTAGTCCTATTACTACATTTCAACTCAAATAACTTGCTAAAATCCAACTCATCCATCCCAGAAGAGATTTTAAATAGTTCAATCATATCTCCCCTCAAACACCTTTCAAATGAAAAGATATTTAATATCCTTAGTCTATCTCCATATTCAAGTTGCTTCAGGAAAGGTATTATTTTGGTTGCCTTCCATTGTACTGACTAGCAGGTTGATGTTATGTCTAAAATGTGGTGACCATGCTTGTATACAGTAGAGATTGGGCGATTAAAAATTTTAGGTTTCCGAGTCCAATTCCAGTTATAAGTAACGATTCTGATTTTATGACAAAATAGAATATTGATTATATGATATAAGAAATTATGAATTTGGCCATAATGTAGGAAAGAATAAAAATGCAAGCAAGTTAGGATTAATTGTCAATAAAGATCATTAAATAATAAATATAATAAAACTTATTTAATTTTTTGCGTACCATCGATTCATAATTCCTTCCGTTTAATAATAATACTTGATACTTCAATAATAATTAATAAAGTTAGTTGTTACATAAACTAAATAGAATATAGTAAACAAATAAATGTAAGATGAATATTGTGCCTAAGTTTACATAGTATCTGCTAATAACTAATCTTCTGATATAGTGATGTGGTGGAGCGAATGTGAGTGTGTGTAAAAGGGCCATTCTCCCACCCCTTTTCTAAGTACCCTCTCCCTCCCTCTGTAAGAATGTGTGTGTGAATGGGAATGGGTTTGGTTTTTGTTTGTTTGTTTTTTATTGATTAGCATGTTATTATAAATTTTTTTTCTTATCTTTCCAGGCGCCATAATTTGGAAAGATAAGAGGGCAAGCACTTGTAAATTACCCCTGTAATTGAAGCTATAACTGTTATTATTATTATACCAAAGGCCATTAGTATAGGACAAGGGTTCCAGGCCATGTTCTGTCCTATTTGATTGTGTATAAAAATAGTTTAGCTTTAACGAAGGAGGGCTTATTAGAGCCACACAACTCTAACAAGGTTACCTATCTTAGTCCAAGCTCGGAGGTGCAATTTTGAATACAAAAATTTTGTAAGTAAAGGGACTGTATAACGTGAGCCCATCTTTTGTTGTTTATTGACTGTAGTAACCCAAATTTTATTTGGGTTGTTTGATTCTTATTGTTCCTAAAATCAATTAATAATAATTATAAGTGGGACTTATTTATTTTTTCTGATATATATATATATATAGGCTCATTGGGTGCACATTTACCCATATTTTTGTAAATATTGTATTTTTTTCGTATTAGTAAAGGACTGTACATACAATCCGTTTCATTCTCCTTCGATTTCTCACGTCCAGATTAGTGTAGGAAGCGGGTTGGATCGATTGGGGTTAGTCTAAATTTTTTGGCCCGCTACAGTGACACATGCTGGAAGTTGGGTATTGTCAGTCATCACAACCAAGTGAATTTAGATCTTTGATAGCGAATAATGCACAGTTTATGTGGAAATTGTAATTCAAATCAGATTAATTCAATAATGTCAACTAATAATGACTAATGTATTAAATGCTATAAATATTCTGCTATTATGATTGTTACTCAACATTTAACATAGGCTGGGAGTAGAAAGCATGTGTAGCATAAGTTACCTCTATGGTGACTGTTAGTCAACTGAACAACAAGGCTACCTGCTGCTGAAAGAATTTTATCAATAATACCAAAACTTACTCTGAAAATGTAACAAAATTGGTAAAATTGTACAAAATCTAATTAAAACATAAAACAAAAGTAAAATGGTATCAAAAAGTGTTTCTTTGCAGCAAAAAGGTACCAAATTTGTAAAAATCATGGTATCAGAAGTTTCTTTACCGCAGTAGGTACCAAATTTGTACGAACGTGCTAACTTTGTCAGCACTGCTGAACAAAGCTCAAACATCTTAGAATTGCATCTGCTGTTTTAAATGACACCTGAGCTGGCCTTCATTTCATGCATATACACAATTAAACATACAATACATTTCTTATACAGTCAGATTTTCAATATTAATAGATATTAAAGTGATGCATTTTTGTTGACTAATCTAAATCTATTAGTAAATAACTTATTAACATTATAATTTCACTGAATATTAGGACATGAGTAGATACAAAACTTGATTGACACTAATGGGAAATACTTACTCCTCTCCTACACCTACGGGTGTAGGGGACTCCCCCTCACCCCCTTCTCTGGAGGTGCTTTCGGGCACCTCCCTATTTCCAGCGGCAGTCCCTCCTTTTCTTTCTAAGGTGACTGATAAGAAAGCCAGCAGGCAGCTCATTGCCAACCGCCCCTCGTCTAAGTGGCTCGGGAGGGCAAATCCCCTTAGGGGGGAGAGGAAAGCCAGGCCCCTTCGGTCACTTCCCTCAAAAGACCTGCTGGCAAGAATACTAAACCTTGCTGGGGTCAAGGCCTGTGCCTCCCCACAAAAGACTCATGACACTGGGGGATGGCCAACTGGAGGCCCCTCCTGTGATAGACATGGTCCTTGAGGAAACCCAGCTTCAGAAGGTAGGGCCTTCGAGGCGGGGGAATCCGGGCTCGGTGCCAAGCACCGAACCCGAATCCGCCCCTATGCAAGGTCCTCCTCAAACGGCTGGGGCCTCTGAGGCAGTACAAGGAGGGGAGGGATCTCCTCCAGATGATGCCCCTGCGACCACCAGGACCTTCTCCATTTCGGAGAAGGACCTGGCTGAGGCTGGTCCATCTGGCCTAGGGGGTTCTGTCGGTGGAGGTGAGAAGCGGGTTCATTCCCCGCCCTCCTCTCCTAACAAGAAGAAAAAGACCAAGACCAAACAGACAAAGAAGACTCGGGGCTCCTCTCCATCCGCGGGGGCTGCGGGGATGGATGGGCCTGCTGCCACTCTGGCAAGTGACCAAGCTAAGATCGGCACATCTGGCCCCTCTGCCCCCTCCGGTTGCGGAGCCCCTGACTAAGACCAAAAGTGCAAAGGGCGGAGCCTCGATGACATCGGGGCCCCTGATTCAGAGCCTACCTGGCGTTTTTGAGACCACTGGCTTCAAACGCTTCCTCGTTATTCGCTCCACTGATGGCACCAGGTTGTCCAAGGGAAACATGATCCATCAGAGGAGAGGATTAGCTAGTGCAATTGGTAGAGAGCCGAAGGTGACCCGTTTCTCGGACGGGAGCCTGCTGGCGAATGCGGCGAATCTTGCCTAGGCGGCCAAGATAAGTGCTCCTTGGACACGTCATGGCACCCCGGTGAGTGTGACGCCGCACTCTACTATGAACTTTGTGAAAGGAGTAGTTTATGCGAGGGAACTCGTTGACTACTCCATTGAGGACATCACCCTAGAGCTGGCCGACCATGGGGCGGTCAAGGTCGAACGTGTGATGAGAAAACAGGGAGGGGCCTCGAGACCCACCCCTACACTCTTTGTCACGTTCGACTGTGAAGGGCTCCCTGAATCAGTGCGTGCCAGTTGGTTCCGCTAACGCGTGAAGGCATTCGTGCCACTGCCGCGGCGGTGGTATTACTGTCACCGCTTCGGCCATACGAATCGTTCTTGTACACGTGCTAAGTCGGGGTCACCCGAAGTTTGTGTAAATTTCTCCAAGGCCGCCCACGATAAGTCCAAATCGTGTGTGGCCAAGTGTGTCAATTGCGGAGAGCCGCACCCCGCTTCTTCGAAGCAATGTGGTGCATATCTCCTTGAGAAAGAAATCCTGGCCGTTCAGGCCCAGGATCGACTCTCATTCCGCGAGGCTAATGACTTGGTCCTGGCGCGCCCGTCTCTGCCTGGGACGTCATATGCCTCAATAGTTAGAAAGGCACTCTCTGCTCCTGGCCTATCCAAGCCAACGAGCACGGTTGTTTCTGCGCCTATTCGGAGCCCTTCTGCGGGCTTTACTCAACCCGGGCGCTCCCCTGGTAAAGCTGGCGGCAAAAAGGGTTTACACCCAGCCCCGGCTAACACCCCTGAAGATGGTCGCTAGGCAATCTTCGGGGGTTCCTAAAGCTGTCCCTCGAAAGAAGGACAGCAACAAAGGAGCTTCGGCTCCTTCGCCCACGCCCCGAGGTGGTGCGAGTGGCTCGAAGACGGTGGTTCCTCGAAAAGAGGGCCCCCCGCCTCCGAAGCAGCAACGCCCGCCTGAGGTTTCAAGGCGGAGGGAGGAGAAAACTCGCATGGCGAGCCCAACCTCCCCCAATAAGTCCTCGAAGGCGACAGCGCCTTCAGCGTTTTGTCCGGCCAACAGCGCCCGGGGTTCTGCCCCCGGGAAGCGTACGGCCATTCCCGTGAGGGTCTTCAGTTTGAGGAGGGCCCCCGCGTCTCCTCCGAGCTAGGCCTGGAGGGCATATTCCTTCAATGGAATTGCCGTGGACTCCGGCCCAACTGGGAGGAGCTGTGGAGGCTCGTCTCGTCCCGTCCCGTTCCCCGTTAGCTATCGTTTTGAAGGAGACCATGCTAGACGCGTGCGTCCTGCCCACCCTCCCGGGGTATAAGGGTCTTGCGACCCCACCACCGCAGGATGGCCGGGCTGGGGGATGCGCGGTTTACACCCGGCATGATATCTCCGTTCTTCCTTTCTCTTTAGATACCTCCTTTCCGGCAGTGGCTGTGCAGCTGCACCTGGATAGGAGGTATACTCTGATTTCTGCGTACATTCCACCGTCAGCTGACTTCGACGCGGGGGACTTCCGCCGCGTCGTGGCACGGTTGCCGCGGCCCTATCTCTTGCTTGGAGATCTGAACGGCAGGCATCCTCTCTGGGGAGATTACTCCATAAATCCCAGGGGACAAGTCCTTGCCGATCTGATCGAAGAGCTTGAGATGGGTGTCCTAAACGTGGATGAGTTTACGCATCACTGTCCGAGAACCGCTTCATTTTCTTGCCTTGACCTATCTCTGTGCTCTTTGGATGCACAGCCTGATTTTGATTGGGGGGTGGTCGATGACCTCCATGGTAGTGATCACTTTCCCATTCAAATATCATTTTCAGGGCAACTGCCGCCTAAGAGACCACCTCGGTGGTGCTTGGGGCGGGCGCGGTGGCCTGCATTTCAGGAAATGACTGAATTCTCTATCTCAGTCGAGGAGTTTAGGGCGATAGATGAGGCCGTTGAGTTCTCCGACAACCTCATCGCCGTGGGCCTGACTACTATTCCTATGACGTTTGGCCGTTTTGCACGCCGACTACTCCCATTGGGGTCGGCCGAGTGTGAGACGGCCCTAAAACAGAAGCGTTATGCCTACATGCGCAATAAGCGCCGCCCGAACGATTTTACTTTCGCTGAATTTCGTCAGGCTAGGGCTAGGTTCCGGTATATTTCGAAGCACGCCCGCCGCTCTTCTTGGCGGGCATATGTGTCTTCACTTAACCTGAAGACCCCTTTAGCTGAGGTGTGCAAGCGAGTCAAAAGGATTCGGGGCAAGTTCTCGCAGGACCCCCTTCCCGTTCTCCAGGAGAATGGGACCGCAATCTCGGACCCCGCGTCCGTGGCGGAATCCTTCGCGACCGCTTTTTTCGCATTCTCTAGCCGGGATGCTGCTCCGCCAGCATTCAATGCACGTCGTGATGTGGCGGAAGGCCGCCGGCTGGACTTTACCTCCAGAGGCGGAGAACCCTTCAACGACAAGTTTACTGTAAGTGAGTTGCGCTCCGCTCTCGCTTCGTGCGCGGACACCGCCCATGGTCCGGACGATGTCCCGTACGCCATGCTTCGCCCCCTCGGTGAGCGAGGCATGGCCTTTCTGTTAGATTTGTTCAACAGGATCTGGGTGGAGGGTCTTCTCCCAGACTCCTGGCGAATCGCTACTGTGCTCGCCTTTCGCAAACCGGGGAGAGATCACTCTACTCCGACCGGTTTCCGCCCAATCTCTCAAACCACTTGCGTGTGCAAGTTGATGGAGAAATTGGTAAATGTTAGCTTAGCCTTTTTCCTGGACAGCGCAGGCCATCTGTCTTCCGCACAGTGCGGCTTCCGCAAGTTCCACTCCACGTCGGATGCTCTGCTACGACTGGAAAATGCCGTCTGCGAGGCTTTCTTTCGTAGACAGCACTACGCCACGGTGCTTTTTGATCTGGAGAAGGCCTATGATACCGCATGGCGATACGGTATCATGGAGACTCTCCACACGATGGGGGCGAGGGGACGCCTCCCAATGTTTATATCTGAATTTTTGCAAGATCGTCGATTCCGCGTACGGGTGGGGGGGAGGCCCTCTCCGGCCCAGAAGAAGCAGGAAGAGGGCGTCTCGCAGGGAAGTGTCCTCATTGTCACACTCTTTGACCTGAGCATCAACGGCATCACCTCGGTGCTGCGGGAAGATGTTCTCGCTACGCTCTACGTGGACGACCTATCGATCTCTTTTGGCCTGGCCCAGATGCCAACTTTGGAGCGTCGACTCGAACAGGCATTGAACTGCGTCTCTCGCTATGCAGAAACGCACAGGTTTCGGTTTTCTTTGGCCAAGACTAAGGTGGTGCACTTCTGCCGCCATCCACGGCTTCATCCCGACCCAGATTTGTTTCTTATTGGGGTGCGCCTGGATGTGGTGGAGTCGCACCGTTTCCTTGGTCTTGTATTCGACATACGCCTAACCTGGCAGGCTCATATTCGCAGCCTTAGGGTCTCTTGTACCCGCGCCATGGACATTTTCCGTTCCGTGACGTTCAGCGCTGTTAGGGCTACTGCCCTACTTTTTTATCGATCCTTTGTTCGTTCGAAGTTTGACTACGGATGCGAGTTTTATGCATCCGCAGCCGAGCGTTTATTGCGGAAGGTGGATTCGATCCACCAAACCGGCCTTCGCCTTGCGACCGGTGCCTTCCGCACTTCCCCCATTGAGAGCCTGTTGGTCGATGCTAGGGAGATGCCACTCGCTCTGCCCCGCGTGCAGTGCATCACTCGCCTGTACGCGCGAGTTCGGCGCCTCCCTGATTCAGAGCCTACCTGGCGTTTTCGAGCCCGCTGGCTTCAAACGCTTCCTCGTTATTCGCTCCACTGATGGCACCAGGTTGTCCAAGGGAAACATGATCCATCAGAGGAGAGGATTAGCTGCAATTGGTAGAGAGCCGAAGGTGACCCGTTTCTCGGACGGGAGCCTGCTGGCGAATGCGACGAATCCTGCCGAGGCGGCCAAGATAAGTGCTCTTCGGACACTTCATGGCACCCCGGTGAGTGTGACGCCACGCTCTACCATGAACTTTGTGAAAGGAGTAGTTTATGCGAGGGAACTCGTTGACTACTCCATTGAGGACATCACCCTATAGCTGGCCGACCATGGGGCGGTCAAGGTCGAACGTGTGATGAGAAAACAGGGAGGGGCCTCGACACCCACCCCTACACTCTTCGTCACGTTCGACTGTGACAAGCTCCCTGAAGTGGTTCATGCCAGTTGGTACCGCTACCGTCTGAAGGCATTCGTGCTACTGCTGCGGTGGTGCTATTACTGTCACCGCTTTGGCCATACGAATCGTTCATGTAGACGTGCAAAGTCGGGATCACCCGAAGTATGTGTAAATTGCTCCAAGGCCGCATACGATAAGTTCAAATCGTGTGTGGCCAAGAATTGCGGAGAGCCGCATCCCGCTTCTTCGAAGCAATGTGGTGCATATCTCCTTGAGAAAAAAATCCTGGCCATTCAGGCCCAGGATCAATTCTCATTCCGCGAAGCTAAGGACTTGGTCCTGGCGCGCCCGGCTCTGCCTCGGATGTCTTATGCCTCAATGGTTATAGAGACACCCTCTGCTCCTGGGCCATCCAGGCCAACGACCACGGTTGTTTCTGTGCCCATTCAGAGCCCTTCTGGGGCTTCTACTCAACCCGGGTGCTCCTCTGGTAAAGCTGGCGGCACAAAGGGTTCACACCCACCCTCGGCTAAAACCAGGGCTTTCCCCTTCCCCCCAGCGTGACCATTTCCCGTAAGGCAAAACGGCCTCGCGCCTCCACCGAATCCTTAGACTCACAGGAGGCAACATCCCTGAAGTTGGTCGCCAGGCCATCTTCTGGGGTTCCTAAAGCTATCCCACAAAAGGAGGACATCAACAAAGGAGCTTCAGTTCCTTCGCCCACGCCTAGTAGTGGAGCGAGTGGCTCGAAGACGGTGGATCCTCGAAAAGAGGGCCCCCCCGCCTCCCAGGCCGCAACACCCGCCTAAGGTTTCGAGGCGCAGGGAGGAAAAGACTCGCATGGCGAGCCCAACCTTCCCCAATAAGTCCTCGATGGCAACAGCGCCCTTAGCGCTTTGTCCGGCCAACAACGCCCGGGGTTCTGCCTCTGGGAAGCGTACGGCCATTCCCGTAAGGGTCTTCAGTTCGAGGAGGGCCCCCGCGTCTCCTCCGAGCTAGGCTTGGAGTGCATATTCCTTCAATGGAATTGCTGTGGACTCCGGGCCAACTGGGAGGTGCGGAGGCTCGTCTCGTCCCATTCCCCGTTAGCTATTTTTCTTAAAGCGCCCTGAGTGCTCTCGTGGCATTTGAATCTCCGCATCCCCTGGTTCGCGATATCCTTGACGCCACGGTTTTGGCAAGCCGGGCGGATGTCGAGATTATCTTCTGCTGGGTTCCTGGACATGTAGGAATTGCGGTGAATGAGGGCGCCAAAGAGGACTCTGCGACCGGACCAGCGTTTCGCTCTTCCTCACACCGACTACATGGCAGGATTACCGTCAGCTCTTCGGGCTTCTTGGCAAAGAAGATGGGAGACGGTCGAAGGGAACTTAAAGTTGGGTGCCATTGTGCCGCGACTGTTCCCATGGACCTACCGTCAAATCCCGTGAAGGCTTCAGGTTGCTTTCTGTCGTCTCCGAATTGGGCATACTCGCGGGATGCACCGCCATTTGATGGAGCGCTCGCCAGCGCCCTACTGTGACGGTTGCTTTGTCCCCCAGACTATTCAGCACATTCTTGTTGAATGTCCCAGTCTGGGCGATCTTCGCGCACGTTACCTGTCCTGGTACCGGCATGGGCGGGGTCGCTACCGCCTGTCCTTTGTACTCGGGACAGGTGCGTGCTCTTTGACTGGTGGACTGGTAGACATTTTTGGGGAGGCCGGCCTTCTCCCTTTTATTTAACTAGGTTTTTTTTTTGTTCTTGTTGATTTCTTTGTAGGTCGCACGCTCCTGCACCGGATGAGGGGCACCTACCCCGGCGCCGGAGATGGATTCCTAATTATTACCATCGTTCCTTTTTATCGTTGTCTTTTCGTGTTCATATTTTAAAGTAGCTTCGTGCGAGGCTGTCATGATTCCGGCGACTCATGCCCAAGTGGGCAGTCGCCAGATAGGCTCTTAAAAAGATCTGCCCTTCACTTTGGCTTCTGTGTTGTTAAACTGGAGGAGCCTTTGCCCTGGAAGTGGTTTGCGAGTGGAGGGGGGCTGCTGTGCTCCTTAGTGAACACTTTCTCAAACTCACTATTTAGTAGTTCATAGGCCTCCTTTGTGGAGGATGTGAGGGTGCCATCCTCTCTTTTAATGGTGGTCTTACTTCTGGCATATGCGTAGAAGTATCTGGGGTTGTTTCTGGTCTCTTGGCCAAGACTCCGTTCAAAGGTGTGTTTGGCCTCTTGAACTGCCCTTGTGACCCTTTTCCTGATTCTGCAGTAAGAGGCATAGCTCCCCCTGGTTCTCCTCCTTTTGTATCTCTCCCATGCCCCATTCTTCCTTCTGATCTCTCTTTCTACCTTTCTTGTCAACCACTTGGGCTTTGGCGTCTGTCCTGGGCTCACTGGATGGAGGGGAACACACTTTTGGGATGACCCAGTCATGGTGGTCCAGGAAGGTGGCCCAAGCCTCCTCCACATTCTTGCCTGCTAGTTCCTCCTCCTCCTACCTAATTACACTTAACATAGTCACCCTTGTGAAAGTTCTTTTTAGGACTAGCATTGGGCATGGTAACCCCACCATCGATATACATCTTAAAACTTAATACACAATGATCACTTGCTCCAACTGGATCTTTGTACCATAAGTCTACTATGTCTAATGAGCCTTTGGTGAGAATGAGATCCAAAAGAGACTGCTCATCTCCATCTCGAGAACGAGTGAAATCACAGATGCGTTGGTATAACAAAAGCATCCTGCCAGGCATCATACAATATGGTTTGCTCACTGTTTGCACTTCCATCTATACGGTTTATTTCCCATTTAATTTCTTCAAAGTTAAAGTGACCACAGATTAAGATTTGACCAGCACTTGTGTTGCTTATGTGTAGGATTGCTTGCCTTATGCTGTTATCGTAGTCCGCGAGAGCCTGGTGGTCGGTACATGCATACGAGGAGGACCTGGGTGCTGCCCACCTTCACCTGAAAGGAGACTGCCTCAATGTCTCTCCAAGTGTTGTCCAACCACTCCTCGGCTAACAAGTCTCTCCTCTCAAAAATGAGCCCACCACCTCCTCCCCTATTAAACCTTTCTTCCCTAAAAGTATTGTAGTTATCACAATCAAGATACTGGGAAATAACAATGTTACAGTTAGTTTGGTCTCCATAATGAAAATAATATGAAGATTGTCTTGTTGAACTAAATAAACTTCCTTGCTAGCACTTAAACCATCAATGTTTTTATATACACACTTAAGTCTATTCACCATCCTGTAGGCTAGTTTGCCCCTGAAGGGTTTGTTATTGACGCTATATCCGATCTGGATATAGTTGTCCTGAAACCACCTAAGTAAGTATATCTTCTCAAAAGCTACTGCAATACTATCTACACCTTCTTTGAGTAACGTAGAATGAATGTTGTCTGGGCCAGATGCCTTTCTACTATTTAACTCCAATATAAGCCCTTTAATTACTTCCCTGTTCACATTAATGATATCCACACTACTTCCCTTGACCTAGAATTATCATCAATTAATCTATCTGGATTTTCTTGTGTAAATACTGAAGAAAAAGGATCATTAAGAACCTTTACTATTTCCTCATCAGATTCTTTCAAAACTCCTTCATATCTAATAGGCCCTATTTTATCACTGTTAGATTTGTTATTGATTCTATAATAGCTAAAGAATTTTCTTGGATCTTTATTATTATTTTGAACCAAATTAATTTTTGCCACCCTTTTGCTCTTCTTAATAATTTTATTTAGCTCACTTCTGGTCGACATATAATGATTTAAATTGTCAAAAGTACTTTCTGTAATCTCTTGTATGCCCATTTTTCAGAAATTTTCCTTAATTTCCTTTTTTTTAATTACCCATGGTTCTTTTACACATACAATATTTAGATCTTCATAAATAATATAACTAAATAACTCATCCTTCCTATTTATAAGATTATGACCATTGGTATAGAGACAACCCACCCATACCTATAGATCTTATCATTGTGCATCTCTGCCGCTACTCTGACCCAGACTACATAACCTGACTTTTGACCTTAAATAAACTGTCAAGTCATTGGTATCTTGTAAATTATAAGTGTAACCAAAAATAGCTTGAGGCAAGTGGCTAGGTATAATGGGTACTATCTACATTACTCTTTTAATTTGGGAGAATTGTTTCTTAAACTTAAGCAGACTATAGATAAGTTGGATTTTAGCAAGTTATTTGAGTTGGAAGGGAGTAATAGGACTAGCCACTACTTAAAAATTTTAAAAAAACAGAGGTGCAGGTTGGATGTTAGAAAATATATTTTCACCAATAGAGTGGTAGATTTCTGGAATAGTTTGCCACCTGAGACAGTAGATAGTCCAAACTTCAATGTTTTCAAATGCAGATTAGATGATTATATTGGGAAGGAGGGTTAACTTTCTTGGGGGTGGGTGGGTTATTCTGGACTCATTCTGCAGTTTGTTGTTATTTAATGTATATTATGATTGATTTGGATTTTAACGAATCTTGATGATGATGCTTTTTGTTTCTGACACATTCCTGTAGATTGTTTAAATTGTATATTGTAGATACATGATCTGACACAATCCTATGGATGGACTATGGACTTTATGGGTGGGTTTCAACAGATGCAGATGACCTTTGATATGCCTTTGTGGCTTTTTTATCTATTAAATTATATATATCTTATCTCACAGAAGCCATTTAGTTCTTACATTTAACTCATTTTCATGTTCATCTAGTTTATTGCTGCTACGAAGTTGACCTCAATTGGGACTCCATATAGCAAATAACCATGCCTAATGAGGCTTAATTTTACTCTAATTGGAAGTGGTCTGTCCTCTCATTAGGCCATATGTGCCTTGGTCAGTTAGACATTATTTTGAGTGTCTCCAATGGGTCACTGCACTCCCTGGTCTTTGTATTAGACTCATTTTCCTCTCTCTCCCCAACTTTGTTAGAAGACAGCAAAGTTAAAAAAAATAAATTAAAGCTTCTGAAGATTCTGGTATATGAAAGAAGTTCATCCAGCAGAAACTTTAAATCACTATATAAAACATTCATATAGAACTCCTGAAACATACAGGAGATAAACATGAATAATGAAAATAATTTATTTGATGATAAAATGAAGGATAATAAAAAGGTGAGTTAATTGAGATCTTTCAGGTATTTTGTACAATTAAGTAATGCTGATTATTCATTCCTTGGTTTTATGAGTTTACTTATCTTTATTGTGAAATGAGGTTTCCTCTTTAGTATTGCTGCATGTTCTGCCATCAATTGACTCCACCGAAAGAGACATTGAAATGTTGATGTGGACCATTCAAGGAGGTACCCTGTCTAACTTTGTGCATTGGGTAACTAGAAGAGCTGTCTGTTGTGTCAGTCTAAGTGCAAATAGTGCAGGGTTCATTCACTGAGTTGGCTTGAACCTGGTGAGCTTCCTATTGCTCTTTCTCAGTGCCTTCTTCTTTATTATTCCTTCAACCCTTTCTCTACTACAACTGAAACTTGGAGACCAGCACCCCCTACTAGTTTGAGTCCCTGTTGTGGGTGCTACTGTCTATACTATTTCACGTGGTATCCAAACGAACAGCATATCCTCGTGTCCTGACCGAAAATAGGGAAGGCTCTATCACTGGGCTGACTTGAACTCTTTGATGAGACAAAATGAAGCTGCGAGAAGATGGATGGTTTAGCTAGGGGCACTCGCCCCCTTTCCCCCCTCCTTACCACAAACCTGGAAGAGAAACCTTCGGAATCGCCACCACGATGTTTTCTGGCTCCCATGCTGATGAGACTCCCCGCCCACCCCAAGCTTATCCTCTCATCTCTTTTGTACCAGCTCTACCTCTACTTCCGAAGCCGCCATGATTAGTGTCCTTCAGACACTTGATGGTAGGCTGGTCAGTGTGACACTGCACTCTACTATGAACATTGGGAAAGGTGTGGTTTACACAAGGGAACTCCTCCCTGTAAGGGGCGTGGTGATTTGCCTTCCTGGCTGCTGTGCTAACGGGACTCAGCGCCCCATCTGGCCCCAGCTTAGCCTCTTCTCCTTTCAGACAGCCTGTATTTCTCCCCTACTTTCTCACTTCCCCTACAACCTCTCCCACAACTTTCTCTGGGCAGCCTCTATTTTCACAGGGTAGATGCTGACCAACTATCCTGGATCGGGGCTGAGGGGGGAGGGGACAATGTTCCCTAACCCTTGAGCTCAGGTTAGGAATGGTGGGTTTATACCAACCTGCTTCATCCACAGCCATACCTTCCTCACATCCCCTTTCTGTCTCACTTCAGTATGTATCTTTTTATGCAGTGCCCAAGGGGGAGCCGCCATGCTGAAGCGTTGCCAGGTCACCAGGCGGGAGGGGTGGCCTAAAATGGCGGCACCTGGCTCTGCCAGCCCCGTACTAACCCTTTGCAGAGTGGATTACTGCGAGGGGTGATTAGTTTTTGCTTCCCGCAGAAAGAATAGGGTCCCCATGCCTGATGATGAAAGACCCCAAAATAAAACTTTTTTTTTTCTTTCTCCCTCACCATCGACGGAGCCACCTTCAGGCAGCTCCACTGAAAAAATGGAGTCTCCCCTTTCCCTGTGCTATTGCAGGCAACCCTCCAAATCTCTTTAACCAGAGAGGAGGCTTACTCCTCTCCTTTGCCTATGGGTGTAGGGGACTTCCCCTCACCCCCTTGTCTAGAGGTGCCCTCAGGTGCCTCCCTCTTTCCAGGGGCAGTCCTCCCTTTACTTTCCAAGGGGACTTCCTAGAAAGCCAGCAGGCAGCACATAACCGACCGCTCCCCGTTTAAGCGGCTCTGTAGGGCAAACACCCTTAGGAGGGAGAGGGGAGACAGGGCCCATCGGTCGGCCGCTTTCCTGCTGGCTTATAAACTGACCTTAGCGAGAGTCAAGGCCTGTTCCTCCACTCGTGACACCACTTCCAATGGGACCTGTGATGTCCTGGGGGTCGATGGCCATATGGAGCCCCCCCCGAGATAGACATGGTCTTAAGGCAACCAAGCCTCAGATAGTATGGTTTTCTATGGGGGCGAATCCGGGCTCAGCGCCAAGCACGAACCCAGGTCCGCCCCTATCAAGCTCCTCATCAAACGGCTCCGGTCTCCAAGGCAGTACAAGGAGGGGAAGGATCTCCTCCTTCAGCTGGTGCCCCTGTGCCCGCCTGGACCTTCTCGATCTCGGAGAAGGACCTTGCTGAGGCACGTCCATCTGGCTTGGGAGCTCCTGTAGGCGGAGGGGAAAAGCGGGTTCATTCCCTATCCTCCTCTCCTAAAAAGAAAAGAAACAAGAAAAAGACTCGGGGCTCGTCCCTATCCGTGGGGATGGATGTGTCAACTACCACTTATGTAAGCGACCAAGCCAAGATCGGCACGTCTGGCCCCTCTGCACCCCCCCCCCCCCCTCCTAGTGCGGAGTCCCTGACTAAGACCAAAAGTGCTAGTGCGCAGATTACATCGGGGCCCATCATTCAGAGGTTACCTCACATTTTCAAGCCAACTGGCATCAAACACTTCCTGGTTATTCGCTCCACTGATGTCAGCATGTTGGCTAAGGGCAACATGATCCATCAAAGGAGAGCTTTAGCTAGTGTAATTGGTAGAGAGCCGAAAGTGAACCGTTTCTCGGACGGCAGCCTTTTGGCAAAGGCGTCGAATCCCTCTGAGGCGGGCGTGATATTAGGGCCATTGGGACACTTGATGGCACGCTGTGAGTGGGACGCTGCACTCTACCATGAACTTCGGGAAAGGAGTAGTTTATGCGAGGGAACATGTTAGAGCTGGCTGACCATGGGGTTTAAGGTCCAACCTGTGATGAGAAAACAGGGAGGGTCCTCGAGACCCACCTCTACATTCTTTGTCACGTTTGACTGTGACAAGCTCCCTGAGTTGGTACATGCCAGTTGGTATCGCTATCTCGTGAAGGCATTCGTGCCACTGCTGCGAAGATGGTACTACTGAAGGCGATAACTCCTTCAGCTCATTGTCCGGTCAACAGCGCCCGTAGTTCTGCCTCAGGGAAGTGTAGGCCATTCCTGTGAGGGTCTTCTCTTTGAAGAGGGCCCCCGCATCTCCTCCAAGCTAGGCCTGGAGGGCATATTACTTAAATGGAATTGCCGCAGACTCGGGCCAATGGAAAGAGTTGCGGAGGCTCGTCTCTCCAGTACACCTTTAGCTATTTTTTTGCAGTAGGCCATGTAGGGTTTGTGCTCCCTGCACACCTTCCCAGGGTATAAGGATTTTGCGACTCCACCACGACGGTATGTGGGCCGGCAGGAGGATGCACAATAACTCCTTTTAGGCAGTAGCTGTGCAGCTGCACCTGGATAAAAGGTATTCTTTTATTTCTGCCTATATTCCACAGTCAGCAGACTCTGACGCGGGTGACTTCCGCCGCGTCGTGGCACATTTACCGAGGCCTTTTCTCTTGCTCCGAGATCTGAATGGTAGTCACCTCCTCTGGGGAGATAGGTGTCCTAAATGTGCAGGAGTTTACGCATCACTGCCCGAGAACCGCTTCATTTTCCTCCCTCAATCTATCTCATTCTATCCAGATGTACAGCCTGATTTGGGGATGGGGGTGATCGATGACCTCTATGCCAGTGATCACTTTCCCATTCAAATATCATTTTCTGGGCTGCTGCTGCCCGATAGCCCGACGCGGTAGTGCTTGGCCCTCACACAGAAGCGTTATGCATACATGTGCCATAAGTGCCGCTCGAAAGACTTCACTGTCGGTCAATTTCGTCGAGCTAGGGTTAAGTTCCGGTATATTTCGAAGCACACCCACCACTGTTCTTGAAAAGCATACGTATCTTCACTTATTGCGAAGACCCCTCTAGCAGAGGTGTGGAAGCGAGTCCAAAGGATTAAGGGCAAGTTCTTGTAGGACCTCCCTCCTGTTCTACAGGAGAATGGGACTGCAATCTCTGAACCCGCGTCCTTGGGGGAATCGTCCGCTACCGCTTTCTCGGCATTCGCCAGCATTGTTTGTGCTTGAATTCAAATGGCTCAGGGGACGTATTCCTGATGTCAAGAGATCTTTAAACTTTTGAGTGGAATGTATCACCTTTTTTCTCCATCCTGCTTGATTATCAATACAATTCCTGTATAATTAGCTTTTTGAAATTTATAAGATTTATCATAAAGTGTGAAAGTATCTTTCTAACTTTTACAGGATGCATCTGGAGAGATTAAAGAAATAAATCCTAAATTCTATGAAAATCCACTTTGTGGCAATTTTGATGATAAAAAGGTGAGAAAAGATACAACACAAAAAATAGCCAGAGTTTTCATTGTTTGCAATTGTTTTTAACCATCATTATTAGCAGAAGTATAATTATTATAATTAAATCATTTTAAATGAGATAATTAAATTATTTATTAGGATGAGGTTTTTGATGGAAAACAACATAGGTTAAGAATAAGAAGTCAAGAAGAAGTATTTGGCGATTCTGATGAAGTAATCAGCCAATTTGTCTCACACAAAGAGGTAATTTTATTATTTTTTTCTTTGTATGCAATTTGTTTGCATGGTATCAATGGTAGCTATCTTGCATTCCACACTAGGTCAGACTCTTCAGTTTCTGAGTCTTAAATATGATTTAAGTTTGTAATTTAGAGATCTCTTTGTGCATTTCTAAAGAAAAATCTCACATTTTTTATAAATTGTAAACAAAAAGCAAGGAATGCTTCTATACCTGAAAGTATTTAATAAAAGGTTCCTAAATAAAGCAGCGGTGAAAATATGTGGATGTTACATGCCTAAATTGTCATTAATGGTAGTTTACACTTAAATACAAAAGATTTAAATGAGTGCATGTACAATTGCAAAAGATTTAACTTATTAACTCCTAATTTGTGTAATCTTTTGGATTAAAACCCAAGATGATTTTATCCCCTGTATTATTGCCTAAGTAGTGTAAGAAATGTTAGTTGTGATATGGTTCAAAGAGATGGTGGTCCTCTTCTGCACTGTATGAAGAGATGGAAAGAGCTAAGAGAGGATGACTTGGTCCATGGGTACCAGGATAGACAGTGGCGTTTGTCGATGAGAGAGGCATCAGTTGGGAGCCAGAGCAAGTTTTTAATCTCACATTATGGTCCTGGAGACCGTGGCAGGTCACAGTAGGACTCGTTGAGAGTCTCCTAACATGTTTACTGTTCTAGTAAGAGATAAAAACAATGAGTGCAATAGGTAACCATTGGATGTGATGTCTGTCAAACTTTTGATCTCCCCTATGTAGTTTTTTTCTGTTAAATCTCTTAAGAAACTTTTGTCAAACAAGATTGAAAAGAAAACATTAAAAATGTGTGGGAAGCACATTCATAGTCTTTTTCCACTAGTAGGGCCTGGTGGGCAAACATGAATCTGAGGGGCCTGTGTAGCCTTTTGGCCCTTCTTTTTCCTCCATTTTATATAAATAAAAATATTTGTTGGGCATTTGAATAAAATTGACTTTGTCTTTAACTTTAGGAGCGATTTTATGAGATTGTAATGAAAGAGGAGATTAAAGAAGAACCTCTGGAAGATGAAATTCCTCTCCTTGAGGGAGAGAGACTCGATTTGAAAGAGGAGAACTTGAGCCCCAAATCCTCTTCTGAAATGGCACTACAAAACTCCCTTCAAGAAAAGGTAATTTTGCCCACTTTAAAATTTAATACCAAATTTATTCACAACTTTGAATGCAGTGAAAGGCAGTGATTTGGATCGAAGTTTATAATACCCGTAAACGTTTGTGAGGAAAATCTATCAAATGTCAATTAAAAGGCAACAAAGTCCAGATATGGGGTTGCTGACCTGAGATGCTGCTGCCCATACCAAGGATTTTATGTTGGTAAACTCTTCATGAAAATCTTGGTCAGTCATGGTGGTTAATCTGCATCTATGGTTTAATGGACTATGGGTTATATAGAAAATGGGAAAAGTAAATTGTTCTATCCACTTATTTAAATTCATATAAAGATCAGACTGACAATTGCTGATATACGTAAAGGCCCTAGGTGTTTTTCCTCTGGAGGGTAGGAGGAGATGGGATGTGCATCCAGTGCCCTCAAAACACTGACAGGTTATGGAGAATTATAGAGAGTGGATATTTTTGGATGTGAGGGAAAGGGGGAAAGTCAGCGGTGTTGTAATTGGCTATGAACTTGATGATTTCGGTAGGAGCTACCTACTCCTGCAAGGGTAGACACAGGGTAGCCAATTGAACCTGGTAGGGGAAAGAGGAATGGTAGTTAATGCTTTGAAAGCAGACCTCTCACTATTCAAGTTGATCCAGCATTGAATTTCTGATGTCAAGGTGAAGGGTTCAATCCCAGTGAGGGCAGACACAATGCCTTTAGTGTTCATAAGCTGGCTGCCCATTGGGAAGAGACACTGATACTCTTACAGAGGTAAAGTAGCCCCATACTCATCAACATGCACCTAGCCTTTCATTTCATCTGTATCAATTCCCTTTCCACCTTCATAATCCATTATAATGTCTAAATATTGGCCAACACTGAGAATAAATAAGCCACACCTAAAAAAATTATGGTGCACACCCCAAAACTATATACACAGGATCCAGTCACGACAGTCTATCTAATATCTTGTATCTGCTTCAGTCCCACCCACACCTTCCTCACATTCCCTTTCTTTCTCCTTTCAATGTCTATAGAGTTTACGCCAAGCCTAAGGTGGAGCTGCCAGGCCACTAGGTAGGAGGTGTGGCCTCTAATGGCGGCAGCTGGTTTTGCCAGCTCCGTATTCACCCATTGCAGAGCGGGCTACTGCGTGGGGTGATGAGCGTTTGCGCCCCGAATAAACTATAGGGTCACTATGCCCGATGATGAGAAATTTAAAAATCACAATCAACTCTCCATTTACCATCGACGGAGCCGTCTTCGGGCAGTTCCACCGAAAAAATGGAGGTTCCTTCCCCTCGGCTATCTCAGGGGACCCTCTAAATTTCTTCTACCGGAGAGGAAGCTTACTTCTCTCCTCAGTCTACAGCTCTAGAGGTCTCCACCTCAATCCCGGTGCCTCCCTCTTTCCAGCGGCAGTCCCTTCTTTTCTCTCACAAGGGACTGCCAAGAAATCATGCAGGCGGCCGAAAATTGACCGTTCCCGGTGGGAGCGCCTCGTTAGGGCCAACCCCTTTCAGGGGAGCAAGGGATGGCACGTCTCGTCGGTCCATGCCCCCTAACGTACTGTAATCGTGCGTTGTCTACAGGTAATCACTGTACATGCCCCCATCTCTTCCTCAATGGATGCCGGTTCGCGGCCCAAGACAAGAAAAAAGGGTTTTCGAATGGGATCCATGATGTCTTGGGAGGAGGGGGGAATGTCCACATGGACGCCTGCCTGAGATAGACATGGTCCCTGAGGTGACCCAGCCTCAGATGGTAGGATCTTCCATGGGGTGGACCCCGGGCTCGGTGCCAAATACAGGACCCGTGTCTGTCCCAATGCAAGGTCCTCATAAGGTTCGGGTCCCCGAGGCCGCACAGGGAGAAGCGGGATCTCCAGCGGCTGGTGCCCCTGTGAGAGCCAAGAACTTCTCCATTTCGTAGATGGATATTGCTGAGGGCGGTCCATCTGGCATAGGAACTCCTTCAGGCGGAGGGGAAAAGTGAGTGCATTCTCCACCCTCCTCTCCTAAGAAGAAAAAAGACATGGCTACTATCCCGCCGCGTGAGAAGACGGGGCCGCTGCCGTTTCTGTATGCGACCAAGCCAAGATCGGCGCGTCCGGCCCTGTGGGGAGTCTCATTCAAAGCCCCAAAGTGCGAATAGGGTAGCATCGATTGCATCGGGGCCCCTCATTCAGAGGCTACCTGTAGTTTTCGAGCCTGCTGGCATCAAACACTTCCTTGTTATTCGCTCCACTGATGGCACCATGTTGTCCAAGGGCAACATGATCCATCAGAAGAGAGGATTAGCTAGTGCAATTGGTAGAGAGCCGAAGGTGACCCGTTTCTCGGACGGGAGCCTTCTGGCGAATGCGGCGAATCCCGCCGAGGCGGCCAAGATAAGTGCTCTTCGGACACTTCATGGCACCCCGGTGAGTCTGATCCCGCACTCTACCATGGACTTGGCGAAAGGAGTAGTTTATGCGAGGGAACATAGATGATCAATTTAGAGCTGGCCGACCATGTAGCAGTCAAGATCGAAAATGTGATGAAAAAACAGGGAGGGACCTCGAGACTCAACCCTACACTCTTTGTCACGTTTGACTGTGACAAGCTCCTTGAGTCGGTGCGTTCCTGTTGATATCACTACTGCGTGGAAGCATTCGTGCAACTGCCGCTGAACAGCTACTTAAGTTACCGTTTCGGCCATACTAATCGCTCCTGTAGACGCGCAAAGTCCGGGTTACCCTTTAGTCTGTTTAAGTTGCTCCAAGGCCGCACACAATAAGTCCAAATCGTGTGTGGCCAAGTGTGTCAATTGTGGAGAGCCGCACCCCGCTTCTTCGAAGCAATGTGGCGCGTATCTCCCTGAGAAAGAAATCCTGGGCGTTCAGGCCCAGGATCATCTCTCATTTCGCGAGGCTAAGGACTTGGTCTTGCAAGCCCGGCATTGCCTGCCACATCTTATGCCTCAATGCTAAAAAATGACTCCCTCTGCTCCTGGCCCCTTCAGGCATAGGAGTTCGGTTGTTTCCGCGCCCATTCGGAACTACCCACCCCGGGCACTTCCTTATTACAGCTGCGGCCATAAAGGGTTCATCCCAGCCCCGGCTAAAACCATGACTCGCCCTCTCCTTCCCCTAGCGTGGCCTCCACCGAGTCGTTTCACTCACAGGAGGCAACACCCCTGAAGTTAGTTGTGAGGCCATCTTCTGGGGTTCATAAAGTTGCTGCCCGAAAGGAGGACAGCATTAAAGGAGCTTCTGCTCCTTAGTCCACACCCAGTGGTAGGCTGGGTGCCTCGGAGAGGGACCCACGCCTGCCTCAGGTTTCGAGGCGGAGTGAGGGAAAGACTTGCATGGCATGGCGAGCCCAACCTCCCCCGATAATTCATTGAAGGTGACAGCGCCTTCAGGGCCTTGTCCGGGCCCTCGGATCTCCTCCGGGATAGGCCTGGAGGGCTTATTCGTTCAATGGAATTACCGCCGACTCCGGGCTATTTGGAAGGAGCTGCGGGGGCTCTTCTCCTCCCGTTCCTTGTTAGCTATCATTTTGAAGGAGACCATGCTGGGCGCTTTCCCATGCCCACCCTCCCGGAGTATACTTAGGGTTTTGCGACCCCAACACCACGGGATTGGACAGGGCAGGGAGATGCGCCATTTACAGCAGTCATGATATCTCCGTTCTTATCTTTGTTTTAGATGCCTCTTTTCAGTCAGTAGCTGTGTACCTGCACCCGGATAGGAAGTATACTGTTATTTCCGCGTACATTGTACTGTCAGCCGACTTCGACGCGTCGTTGCATGTTATCCGAGGCCCTTTCGCATGCTCGGAGATCTAAACAGTAAACAACCTCTCTGGGGAGACTTCTTGATTAATGCCAGGGGTCAAGTCCTTGCCCACCCGATCGATGAGCTGCAGATAGGTGTCCTAAATGTTGATGACTTCACGCCCGAGAACCGCTTCATTTTCCTGCCTCGATCTTTCTTTGTGTTCTCCGGATGCACAGCCTAATTTTGGGTGAGGGTGTTCGATAACCTCCATGCTAGTGATCACTTTCCCATTCAAATATAATTTTCTGGGACGCTGGCGCCCAAGAGCCCACCCAGGTGGTGCTTGGCGCGGGTGCGGTCGTCCACATTTCAGGAAATGACTGATTGATTTCTCCATCTTAGTCGAAGAGATTAGTTTCACTAGATGAAGCCTTTGAGTTCTTCTCCGGCAAGCTTATCACCGCGAACCTAACTACTATTCCTAGACCGACTGTGTTGCCGTTTTTCATGCCGATCGTTCTCTTGTTGGTCAGCCGAGTGTGAGGTGGCACTCAAACAGATGTGTTCTACCTACATGTGCTTTAAACGCCGCCCGAGCAATTTCATTGTCAGTGAATTTCGTCGAGTTTTGGCTTGGTTCAACTATGTTTCTAAGCATGGCCGCCGCTCTTCTTGGCTTGCATACGTGTCTTCACTCACTTAACGGGAAGTTCGCTCTAACACAGGTGTAGAAGCAAGTCAAAAGAATTCGGGGCAAGTTCTCGCAGTATCCCCCTCCTTTTCTCCAGGAAAATGGGACCGCACTCTCGGACGATGCATCCATGACGGAATCCTTCGCTACCGCTTTCTCCGCATTCTCTAGGCGGGATGGTGCTCCGCCAGTATTCACTGCGCGTCGTGATGTCGCGGGAGGCCGCCGACTGGACTTTATCTCCAGAGGTGAAGAACTCTTCAAGGACAGGTTTACATCGTGTGAGGGTATCCTCACAGACTCCCGGCGAGTTGCTACTCTGCTCGCTTTTCGCAAACCGGTGAGATATCACTCTACCCCGGCCGGTTTCTGCTCAATCTCTAAACTCCTGAGTGTGCAAGGTGATGGAGAAATTGCTAAATGTTATATTTGTTTTTTTTCCCTCACAGCAGTGGCCATCTCTCTTCTCCACAGTGTGGCTTCCGCAAGTTGCACTCCACATCTGATGCTCTCTACAACCACCTTGCCATCGGTGAGAGAGCTTGCGCGATCTGCTTGAGTTCAGCTAGCTAAGCTGGGGGACCTTTAGTCCGGCAGGGTCACCCATGCCAGTAAGGTAGCTTTAGTATGATCCAGACAAAGAGTTGTCAAACTTCTCTACTACTTCTTTGCATCTTCTAGGATCCCCCTATTAGCTTTATCAATTCTGTTAGCGTTAAGTTTCACCACCTTTCCTCAACTGTCTCTACCCCCCACCCCCCTCCCCCATCTATTATACATAAGTTGTTTAGTTATAAGGACCTCACCAGCTACCTTATGCCATATGAGAAGAGAAGCTTTGGAACCTCTATAAATAACGCCTTGGAGCACTCATAGGTTGCAAGAGACTGAGATTGAAGGGATCTCAGGCGTTTAGGGTACGAATAATGGAGAAATGCTAAGTACCTCTTAGAAGCTTTCTCCTAATGTGTAATGTCCTGACCAGTTCCCTGTGACCGTTACTTAGTGAACAAAGGCTCAATTGCTCTTTGGTGAGAGAGCTTTTGTGCCTTGCTGGTTGCTAGATCAGCTAAAGATCTCGGATGAACTCGTGGACACTTAGCTTTACTATTTGCTTTAAGTCTGGCCGTTTTTGGTTGATTAGTAGGGATTAGTAGGAAGACAGTTTCACCTCAAGCACCCCTGTTGAAAAATCAGAGAACCAGATTACCTGGGGCTCTTTTGCTGTTCAGTTGGAAGCTGCCGCCTAGTTGGGGACGTCCGGCCCAGAGGAGGCCTTACAGTTGGTGTGCTTGGTCAAAAGGGTTTCTGTTGGCCAAACGACCGAAAACCTCCTGAAAATAGGCGGATGTGGCTTGTGCGAGAGAAAATCACAAAAAAAAACCCTCATGCATATGGTCGGACGTTAAAGTAATTAAAATCGCGAAGAAGAATGGTCCTCAGTTTCGCAAACTAACCTGCAGAAAATGCAAAGTGTACAGATGGAGCGAAAACTTTGGTGACAGGAGTTGCAAGTAGCTCACAGACGCCATTAGTGTCTGTGACTTGTGCGAACTCAAGGCACGTCCGGGCGAGCGCATTGATCAGTTGAGAGAGGAGAACTCCCTCCTCAAAAGGGAGGTTCACCTCTTGAGATCAGAGAGGTGTGAGTGCCTAGTAGACTCCGAAGGGAAGAAGACGCCCAATGTTTTAGAGCAGGAGTTTTCTGCTGCAGGACTGCTGGCTCAACGAGCCAAAAAGAGGAAAAGAAAGAGGAAGAAGGGAAAGAAGAAAATAAAGTAGAAAGAGAAGAAGAGAACGTAGAAATAGAAGAAGGGAAGATAAGAAAAAGAAGAAGTACAAGAAGAGAAACATAGAGAGGAAAGAGGAAATTGACAAGTCGCTCCCGAAAGGGAAAACTCTGTCCCCCTACAGTTAAATGTGCGAGGGTCATCCTTATTCGTGATTCTCAAGCCCGGGACCTGCAACCCTTGCTAGCGGCCCGCATTCGTACCAGTGTGAAGGTACGCTGCCTGCCTGGACGGGGAATCTCCCAAATTAGAGTAGAGGCTGAGAAATCTGAGATTTCTGAGAGCTCGGTCGTTGCCCTGATGGTAAGTGGCAACCACCTCTACCTCAGAGGAGATATGGTAGGCCGGAAGACACCTAAGATTTTTCAGGCGGTGATGGGAGCTATGGACGACTGTGGGTTGAAAACCCGCAGACGTCTCGTGGTCGGGATGCTCTCGAGAAGATGTCCAACCCGGACCGCTCACTCGAGGAACGTCTCTGAAGCAACGCCTGGCAGATCTGTGCACGGCGGAGAGGGTCTTTTTTGTGGACCCTTACCGCACCTTTTATGGTAGGAACGATCTCTACCAAAGGGATGGGGTGCACCTTTCCTTTAAAGGAATGGCTGTACTCTCTAACATGATACAGGATGTCGTGGAGCGGACCCAAAGGACTGTCCGTCCCAGGGTGAAGGCGGACGTGTACCGCCTTGGCAATTATATAATTTTAAAAATAATGCAAAACAACAGTAAAGCGAATGTAAAACAACATAAGGGTTTCAAACTTCGTTAGAATCGGCCGAATAGTTACAATGCATTACAATAAAAAAGAAGAAAAACGGGAACCGACCGACATAGCGAGATATAGAGTCACACGCGACTCTATATCTCACACCTTTACTTTAAGGGAAAGGCTGTACTCTCTAACATAATACAGGATATCGTGGAGCGGACCCAAAGGAGTGTCCGACCCAGGGTGAAGGCGGACGTGTACCGCCTTTGCAATTATATAATTTTAAAGCGAATGTAAAACAACATAAGGGTTTCAAACTTCGTTAGAATCGGCCGAATAGTTACAATGCATTACAATAAAAAAAGAAAAACGGAAACCGACCCACATAGCGAGATATAGAGTCGCACGCGACTAAAAAGATCCCATGTTCCTCATTCTCAATCCATGCAGAAGGATCAAAGTCGAGCCGCAATTTAGTCGCAGCAGCGGTTTATTATTCATCTCTGCAGCTGCCCTTGCCTAGGATATCCTCTATTTAACTGTTGAATTATCACATTATTTTAAATTTTCGCCTTATTTTTACTTTCCAATATTTGATTATTTATACTGAGTCTGAAACTTTAGGAATCCCATCGTTCTTTCGGCTCCTCTTATCCTATTGCCCAAGAAATTCGTGGGTGTCTGATGCAGAATGGGTCAAGATATAAGATCACTTTTTGTTAAGATCATAGTCAGCTCGGAGCTCTAAAGAATGAATTTGGGATTGATGCGGTCACTACCCTTTCTTGCTTTTGCAGAAATACTCTCCGGCACACTAAAAAGATTGTGAACGAAAGATTATATAATAACTGTTTCTTTTTCAGGAGATGAAATTGCGTTTGTCCAGTAACCTTAAGGTTATTCCACAAGTTACTGGTATGATATCATCGCCTCCTCGAGCCCTCGAATATGACCCAAATTGGACTACTGGTGTATATTCAAGATCTGAAAGCCCAGGAAAATGCGTCGAAAACAACTCTATACCTTCCCATTCGACACACACAAATTCACATGCGCTGCATCATTCGAGAATGAAAAAGAAAATCTATAAATGCTGCTCCTGTCCTTATCAGACTGCACATAGGGGAACTTTAAGAATACATTTAAGAACCCACACAGGCGAGAAGCCTTTCAAATGCGACCTTTGCTCCTATCAGTCTGCAACGAAAGCTCAGCTTGAAAGCCATTCATATAATCACACTGGCGAGAAACCTTTCAAATGCGATATTTGCCATTATCAGGCTGCAACAAAAGGTAAGCTTAAAAGCCATTCATATACTCACACTAGTGAGAAGCCTTTCAAATGTGACCTTTGTTCTTATCAGGCTGCCAGAAAACAAGATATTAAGATACATTCATATACTCACACTGGCGAGATGCCTTTCAAATGCGATCTTTGCCCCTATCAGTCTGCAACGAAAGCTCAGCTTGAAAGACATTCATTTAATCACACTGGCGAGAAACCTTTCAAATGCGATCTTTGCCATTATCAGGCTGCAACAAAAGTTAAGCTTAAAAGCCATTCATATACTCACACTAGTGAAAAACCTTTCAAATGCGACCTTTGTTCTTATCAAGCTGCCAGAAAACAAGATATTAAGATACATTCATATACTCACACTGGTGAGATGCCTTTCAAATGTAGCCTTTGCCCTTATCAGTCCGCAACAAAAGGTTGTTTTAGAATGCATTCATATACTCACACTCGCGATAAGCCTTTCAAATGCAGTGTTTGCCCTTATCAGGCCGCAACGAAATTTCTGCTTAAAAAACATTCATATACTCACACAGACGAGAAGCCGTTCAAATGCAGCCTTTGCTCTTATCAGTCTGCAAGGAAAGATCTACTAAAAAGCCATTCATATAGTCACACTGCCGAGAAGCCTTTCAAATGCAAACTTTGCCCTTATCAGGCCTCAACGAAATGTCGGCTTAAAAAACATTCATATACTCACACAGGCGAGAAGCCGTTCAAATGCAGCCTTTGCCCTTATCAGGCTGCAAGGAAAGATTTACTTAAAAGGCATTCATATACTCACACAGGTGAGTAGCCTTTTCAATGCAACTTTTGCCCCTATCAGAATCAGAGAAAGGACAATCTTGTGGCACATTCAAGAATCCACACTCGTGCACGTTCTGTCACACTGAATTGCAGTGTGTGAGCCACCTGATATCAGGTTGCAAGGTTCTCTTGGGGGACGGCTACTACACAACTCGACACGACGGCGTGTGCAAGTATCTCCACTGGATCATCTGTAAAAAAACTGAACATCCAATGTAGAAGCAAGTCTTGAGAACATCTACCCGAGAGAACTGTGGGGAATGAGACTTACACCATTCATTACGACCATCTAATCCCCACAGCAACATAAGGGTAAATAAACGCAGCTGTCAAACCGGACATCGTAATATGGAACCAGACAGAGAGTGTGGCAACTCTGGTTGAGGTGACTAAGTACTAAGGCCTCATGTATGATGTGAAGAGAAACTGGAACCTCAGAGAGATCACAATCATTCCAGTTATTATAGAAACTGGAACCTCAGAAAGATCACAATCATTCCAGTTATTATAGGAGTAACTGGACTCATGAAAAAGAACTTTAAGAAATATCTGGTAACTATACCTGGCGAACCAAGTGCAAGAGAAATCATCCAATCAAATGCTCTTAAAGGAACAGCTGAAATCTTGAAAAGAGCCCTCGGATGGAGTCTCTAAAGCAGGTGAATGTTTGGCATTGGAAAGATGCTCCATCCCCAGCTAAACACCCTAAATAAAAGCTAAATGAAAAAAGGTGATAAATAAACCTTAAAAAGAGAAGCAAAATGTCTCATTGCACCACAAACACCCCCTGAACTATTGCACCATGGGTGAATATTTCTAGCACTTTCGTATTGTTCAGCCGAGTGTGAGATGGCCCGCAAACAGAAGGTTGCTGCGCAAATCCATTTTATTTTACTTTTTGGTGTTGGTCGCATTCTCCGGGGATGGTAGGCGGGCCAAAAATAAAGGAATACCTTTGCTAATGAGGTTTTGAAAAGGAAGCCGCAGAGTTGACGAAATATGTAGAGCATTATGAGGGGTTCTAAGAATTAACCCTAAAATACAAATGAATACAAGACGTACACAAGCATGCCATTCGAGACGCTTTCCCAAAAGATGGAGCTGGTGCACATCATCCTCCCTTTTACCGGAATGAATGGTGGTGTCCACGGACTCCTTGCCCATTACCGCTTTTTGTTATATAGCTCGCATGAGCTAAAATTATGGTGTGCAGCTTCCCTTTACGACACGGCGATAGACGATATGGATAGTCTTCATTCCCCACATACAAGAAAAAATATATACATTACTAAATTCCCTTCTCAAACAAACAAACTGATGATATAGATAAACTCAACGGGATCTACTTTAAAAACTATGGCATATTTTCTTTTCCTAGCATCATCTTGATCTCAAAATGGCAAATCAAAACCACGCTATATCCTTTTAAGAAACTCATTCATATTAGGTCTTTAACCCCGTAAGGGGCACGTCGATTTTGCTTCCTGGACGCCGTGCTGACCTGACCCAGCGCCCCGTCCGGCCCCAGCTTGACATTCTTTTTCTCCTTCCGCTAACCCCTATCTCGTCGTCTGCATCAATTCTCTCTCACCCTGTATCGTCCTTCCGTCTTTCGTTTGTTTGGCAATCTCGGTGTATCAGAGCTATCCGTCCGTCAGGGGGCGCGACCCCATGGCTGAGTCTTGCCTGTGTTGATGGTTAGGTGCCTGAGCAGTACTCCTGAGGTTCTTTGCTTTCCTAATCGGTAATTTCCGAGGCTGGCCGGCCATTTTAAAAACGAAGGTTGGGTCAAGGGTCGACGGGCTTAGCCTCCTGTTTCGGCCGACGCTCCGAGTAGGTGTCGCGACGGTAGACAGTGACTGCGCTGCGCGAGTTCGAACCCCCTTTTATACTCTACTCTATATGGGTAATAATCTCGTATTACGCCTGTCAGTAAGTCGTCTTTTCCCCATTTGTTAGAAACCTTTGCAGAAGAAATAGATCCTGATCTGGATTATCCTCATTTTCTGGTGCTGAATTCTAGTTCCGGGTTTCCGCTTTCTAAATTGGACGCGTTTGTTTTGAATGATCAGTTTGAGTCCCGCTGTCGTGTGCTCCGCCGTATGTGGGCCCGTGGTAGTGGCGATTTAGTGGTTGAGGAATCTTCGCGAAAGTAGTGTGGTGCAGTGCGGGATTTGTCCCCCCTTTCGGAGATTTCGGTTGTGCCCCACTCCTGCCTTAATTTTTTTAAGGGAGTGATTCTCTCCAACGAATTACTGCAGTATGATGTCTTGAGACTAAAGGATTAACTTTCGTCCCAGGGGGTTACGGACGTTTATGGGGTATCTAATTCTGTTGGTCCCGCTAAGGTTCCTACGAGTACGCTCATCGTCACCTTTGAGCGTCAGGATCTGCCCCAGTTTGTTCGTGTGTGTGTGTCCCGTTATATCGAGCTTCCAAGACGTTGTTTTAATTGCCACCAGTTTGGTCATATGAGTAGCAATTGTAGAGATTCTCGCCGCTGTGTGACATGTGCGTTGGCATGCCATGGCTCTTGTGGGAATCATGAATGTTGCGCCAATTGTGGAGGTTCCCATAGCACGGCTTCGCCTTCTTGTCCCGTATTTCTTTTTGAGGTGGTTCTGACTCTTCAGGACATTCGTGAGGCCCGTCGTAGGGTGCGGGGGCAGCTCGCCCCCTCTGGCCGCTTCTTTGACGTTTTTCAGGAGGCGGGTTCCTGGTGTCCTCTTCCCGTTCGCCCGACTCCTTTTGTCTTCTCGTGGTTCTTCCGTTGCGCCCTCTCCTTTGCTTATGGTCTCTTATCGTGTTCTTCCCTCTGTTTCGGACCGTGAGAACGACCGGGCTGAGACGCTGGAGGATATCCGGCAGTCCCTCCGGGCGTCTGCTCATGCTGTTTCTTCCGCTCATTTGCCTCAACGCAAACGGAAGGTTTCCTCTTCACCCCATTCGGAGTCCAAGCACGCTGCCTCTGATCAGGCTTATTTTGTCCCTGAGTCGGTTGTTGGGGCGCCCTCTGTTTTAATGTATTCTCCCCGGTCTTCGCTGGCCTCTCCCGTTGGCATCACCGATGTCATTGTGAGGACAGAGATTCACCCAGTTCGGTGTTCCTTGCCCTGCCCCCTACCCCGGTTCCTTCTTCCTTGCCCCCTACCTCTATTCAGTCTTTGATGCCTCCTACCTCAGTTCCATCTCCCTTGCCTTCTACCCCCGTTTCGCCTTCCTTGCCTCCTACTTCAGTTCTTACTTATTTTCCTCTTACCCCACTTTCGTCTTCTCTGCCTCCTACACCAGTTCCTTCCTTGCCCTCCGCCCCTATTCCTTCATCTCCTTTTAACCCTGTTCCCACCTCACCCTCTGACCCTGTTCCCACCTCACCCTCTGACCATGTTCCTTCCTCTTCATCTGACCCAATTTCCTCCTTACCATCAGACCCTGTTTCCTCCTCACTCTCTGTCCATGTTCCGTCTTCTGTTCCATCTTCCTCGCATCTTAGTTCTCGTCCTTTCTCTCGGAGCTATGAGCCGTCCACGTTGGGGGTTCGGGCTGTCTCTCAGCTGTCACCTCCCGCCGTTCACGCTGCCAAGTCTGTGCCGGGTGCATCCCTGACTCATCGCCATCTGCCCCTTGTTCCCTCTTAAGTCTCCTAGTCGTCGGGAACCTTCGTCGGTTTCCGTGACTAGAATCCCGATGTGTGTGTCGAGACGACAGCAATGTCTTTCATCTTACAGTGGAATTGTCAAGGGGTTGACCCAATTGGGAGGAACTCTAGCTCATCCTTTCTAGCGTTCGGCCATTGGTGGTCTGTTTGCAAGAAAATAAGCTTGGGACTCGTCCCTTCCCGATTTGCACCTTCGGGTGTTTAATTCCACCCCTCCTTGCTGGGGGCGTGTCCCATGGTGATACTTCTCTTTTAATTTCCTCTTCGCTATTCTTTGCACCCCTTCCCCTTCGTACTACCTTGCAGGCTGTTGCTGCGAGGGTTTTTATCTCCAATTATTACCCATGGCCATTTAGTTTTGGGTGGAGAGCGAGTTGCCCCTGGTTGTCCCTTTTGTGGTGGCGAGTTGTCTGTGGCTCACATCTTAGTGGTTTGTCGACGCCTTACTTCCCTTAAAAATTCTTGCTTTCCTACCATTTCTGGCGTACGGGTGGGGGGAGCCCTCTCCGGCCCAATGTAGCAGGAAGAGGGTGTCCCGCAAGGAATTGTCCTCAGTGTCACACTCTTTTTCCTGAGCATGAACGGCATCACCTCGGTGCTGCTGGAAGATGTTCTTGCTACGCTCTACCTGGACGACCTTTCGATCTCTTTTGGCTCAGCTCAGATGCGAACTCTGGAGCGTCGACTCTAACAGGCATTGAACCGCGTCTCTCGCTATGCCGAAGCGCACTGGTTTCGGTTTTCTTTGGCTAAGACTAAGGTGGTGCACTTCTGCCGCCATCCACTGCTCCACCCCGACCCAGATTTGTTTCTTAATGGGGTGCGCCTGGAAGTGGTTGAATCGCACCGTTTCCTTGGTCTTGTATTTGAACGACACCTCACATGTGAGGCTCATATTCGCAGCCTTAGGGTCATTTGTACCCGCGCCATGGATATTCTTCGTTCCGTGACGTTGAGCGCTTGGGGTGCTGATAGGGCTACTGCCTACTTTTTTATCGATCCTTTGTCCGTTCGAAGCTCGACTACGGATATGAGTTTTATGCATCCGCAGCCGGACGTCTATTGCGGAAGGTGGACTCAATCCACCACACCGGCCTTCGCCTTGCGACTGGTGCCTTCCACACTTCCCCTATTGAGAGTCTGCTTGTCGATGCTGGAGAGATGCCATTATATATGCGCCGTGCACAGTGCATTACTCCCCTGTACGCACGAGCGCAGCGCCTCCCTTTGTCGCCAACGGCTCTCAAAACATCCGCAGCTGATCTCGACGGTGCCTATGCCGTCGAGAGACGAAAGTCCTACCCTAAGCCCTATGGGTTTAGTGCTAGGAAACTCCTTCGAGAGCTAGATATAGCTCTCGGGCCGGTGGCGCCCCTGGTTCAACCCTGAACACCACCCTTGAGGGTACCACATTTGGCTATTTGTTGCCATGCCTCTGCTCCCAAAGCTTATACAGTGCCGATAGTATTGCGTTCGACCTTTTTGGAGCACACCTCGTGTCACGCTGGAAGAGTGCCAGTGTATACGGATGGCTCCATATCCGAAGAGCGGGTAGGCTTCCACCCCGTATCCCCTCTGTTTGAAGTCAGCGGGGTTCTGCCAGGCGCTGCGTCTGTCTTCACGGCCGAGCTGGTGGCAATACACCACTCGGTATGGGAGAGTACGCGACGTGCCCGGTTCGGAGACCGGATTGTGATCTATAGCGACTCAGAAAGCCCCCTGAGTGCTCTCGGGGCATTGGAATCTCCGCATCCCCTGGTTCGCGATATCCGTGACGCCACGGTTTTGGCGAGCCGGGCGGATGTCGAGATTATCTTCTGCTGGGTTCCTGGACATGTAGGAATTGCGGGGAATGAGGGCGCCAAAGAGTCCGCGAGGACTCTGCGACCGGACCAGCGTTTCGTTCTTCCTCACACCGACTACATGGCAGGAATACGGGCAACTCTTCGGGCTGCTTGGCAAAGAAGATGGGAGACGGTCGAAGGGAAAGTAAAGTTGCGTGCCATTGCGCCGCGACTGTTCCCATGAACCTACCCCCAATGCCGCGAATGCTTCAGGTTGCTTTCTTTCGTCTCCAAATTGGTCACACTCGCGGGACACACCGCCATTTGATGGAGCGCTCGCCTGCGCCCTACTGCTAAGACTGTGTTGTCCCCCAGACTGTTCGGCACATTCTTGTTGAATGTCCAAGTTTTGGTGATCTTCTCGCAAGTTACCTGTCCCTGTACTGGGACGAGCGGGGTCGCTGCCGCTTGTCCCTTGTACCGGGACGAGTTCGATCACACTGACTTGTCGACTTTATGACTTTTAGTAGGAGGCTACCCTCCTCTCCCTCCTCCTTTATTTAACTTTTTTGTGTTGCGTTTTTTAGTAGGTCGCACGTTCCTGCGCCTTGAGGAGCCTTAGCTCCTGCCGAAGCCGGAGTGTGATTCCTGCTTGTTGCCCTTTTCCTTTTTTTGTTATTGTTGTTGTTTTTTCTACCTACTACTAGGCTGTCGTTAGTTCGGCGACTTATGCCCAAGTAGGCAGTCGCTAGAATTCCTCATAAAATAAAAAAAACGGGCTCTAAACATTTTGGAATTCCTATCCCACACTTCGTGGGTCAGTGATCGACAAACACATTGGTCACTTACTGCACTCGTCCAATCCAAATTGGACAATGGATGTCAACTTTACTCTTCGGCCTTCCCTCACCCCTTAAAATGCTGAACGCCATTCGCAACCTCTGAGTTCGTCTCACCAGTGGAGCCTTTCGCACTTCTCCCGTCAACAGCCCATCCTGTGAGAGTCGGGTGGTACCCTTGCCTTATCATCGACTCCAGATCAGAGGTCTACAGATGCCTGTTTGCTGCCAAGTCAACGGCGGCATTCGATAGGTTGTCCTCCATACCTCACCCCCTGAGCGTCAGGATATTTCATCTCTCCAACCTGGGTGATCTAAGAGTCCTTGCCCTTCCGTCGTCGCTGACCCCTAGTTGCTGTGCCACACTTCCCACAGTTTGTACCAGCTCGTGGATCCTTGACAAGTCGTTCCTGGACCCTTGTTCCGTTAAGACCCTGTTCTTAGAGCATCCGACCTCACATATACAATACTGCCCGATATATACGGATGGTTCCAAGCCAGATAATGGCGTGGGTACCACAGCCACCTACTCCTGAGAGTTTTTAACTTTGTCTTTGCCACTGGCAGCAGCTTCTATTTTTACCGCTGATCTTTCAGCCATTCCTTTAGCCTTTAGACTCATCCAAATTTTACCCTTTAGTGATTTTGTCATTTTTTCTGACTCAAGGAGTGTCTTACAGTCAATTACATCTCTTAATGCGTCCTATCCCTTAGTCACAGAAATTTGCAACTGGCTGATCCAAAATGCGTCCCGATATAGAATTATTTTTTGCTTGGTCCCTGGGCATGTGGGGGTCCTGGGCAACGAGAGGGCTGATCGGCTGGCCCGCTCAGGACATTCTGTGTTCCCTGAGAACACGGCTCTGCCTTTTAGGGACTACTTTCCTTCAATAAGAAAATAATTTTTTCAACTGTGGCAGAATGAATGGGATGACTGTTCATCATCCAAACTATACAAAATAAAAAAATTTATTCACTCTTGGCCCTCGAGTCGTCATAGAATGCGGTCGTTGGAGGTGGCCCTTTGCCGAGTTCGCATTGCCCACACGAGACTTACTCACGGGCATCTTGTTTCGGGTGATGTTCATATCAGCCCTTGCTGTCATTTTTGCGGTGGGGACCAATCGGTTGCCCACCTTTTATTGGATTGTAGCCATTTCGATATTCTCCGGTTGTCCTGTTCCTCCGACCCTTTTAACTATTCCTCAACACACCCGTCTTCGATTCATCTTGGCAGAGGAATCTTTTAAACCCTCATTCTTTAATTTTATCCTATAGTTGTCTTCTTCCTTCTTTTATAACTAATTTGCCTCGATCTATTTGCGCTGTCATTTAGAATCCACTTGGATTGGACGGCAACCCACTGGTTCCTTACCTTAAAACTCTAATGCTTTCCCATCCCTTAGTCACAGAAATCTGTAATTGGCTGGTCCAAAATGCGTCCCGATTTAAAATTCTATTTTGTTGCGTCCCGGGGCCTGTAGGGGTCCTAGGCAAAGAGAGGGCTGATCAGTTGTCTCGTTCAGCCTATTCTGTGTCCCCGGCGAACACTGCTCTGCCTTTTCGAGATTTCTTTCCTTCGATAAGAAAATATATTTTCCATTTGTGGCAGAAGGAATGGGATGGGTTTTCATCATTTAAATTACATAAAATCAAAAGGTCCGTTCGCTCTTTCCCTTCGAGCCTTCAGAGACTACAGTCCTTAGAGGTGGCCCTTGGCTGAGTTCGCATCGGCCACACAAGACTTACTCACGGTCATCTTGTTTAGTTTTTGTGGTGGGGACCAAACGGTTGCCCACCTTCTACTAGAATGCCCTCATTTTGCCACTCTGGTGGTCCTGTTTCCCAACCCTTCTAACTATCCCTCGCCTCACCCGTCCTCGATTCATCTTGGCAGAGGAATCTTTTAAACACTTATTCTTTAATTTTATCCTATGGTTGTCTTCTCCTTCTTTTATAACTAATTTGCCTCGATCTATTTGCGCTGTCATTTAGAATCCATTTGGATTGGACGGCAACCCACTGGTTCCTTACCTTAAACCTTTAAACCCTTTTAGAACCTGAAGATTAGTTGCCCCCCCTCCCCGCCATCGTTTTTATTCTTCTGGGATTTTAATCCCCTTCAGCCTTATTGGGGAGACGTTACTTGTAATACCAAAGGTCGTGTTTTAGAATCCTTTTTATTATCTGACTTTTTCTGCGTTTTAAACACCGGCGATTTTACCTTTTATCATCTCCAGAAGGATTCCTTTAGTTGGGTCGACCTTTCTCTCTCTTTCTGTTCCCCGGATAGTTTCACTGATTTGCGTTGGTCAGCCCTCGATGACCTTCGGGAGTGACCGCTTCCCTATTGTCTTGCCTGCCGTTCATCCTAGCACTCATGCAACCATGTCTCTCAACTGGGACTTGGAGCCATGCCGATTGGGAAGGCTTCCGAGAGACGTCTTTTTTTTCTGTCTGGACAGCGGAGGTCACTTGCCTTCCGCACCATTTACTTGGTCTCATTTTGACCGACTCCTCACCTGGGAGCGCATCTTCGCAGCCTTAGGGTCTCTTTTACCCCTGCTATGGACATTCTTCTTTCCGTGACGTTCAACTCCCTGGTGCTGATAATTTCCTTCATTTGGGGGCTTCCGTTGTGGCACTCCACTAGAGAACACTTCCTTGTTTATCACTTCTTGGTATCTTTCTCGGATGTTCATTGGCTCGGGCTTGATTGAGAGTCTTCTCCGGCGAAATTGACGTCTTCCAGGTAAGTTTATCATAGGAGGAGATCTGGTCATCTTCGGGTTTAGTTTCATTTTTCGGGTATTTTTTGCTTTTTGTGAACTGAGTTGTGACATTTGGATGTTGTCACGTTTACTGTAAAACAATAGCTCACTCCCACCTTAGCATTATTCTTCTACAGGGGAATGGTATGCATCGTTTCAGTTGCCCTTCAGTGTTTGTTTGGTTGACCTCTTGGTTTGGTCGGCACCACCACCCTTATACCTTCCACATAGTGTGTCTTTGAATGTGTTACGGCGTAAGGTAACGCAATCGCCAGGGCAGATCCTTATTCTATCATTGAAGAGTAATTCCTCAACAACATCTCCATCCTCTTCTCCTGTCTTCCCATTGAAAGCCCATTTGCCTGTTCCCTGACGTAGGACCTTGAATACGTTATGTCTCCTACTTCCATGTCTCCTGACCTTGTTAAGGTATATTATTCACTAATGTATACCATCGGGCACTCGGGAACCATCACAACCTCATGAAGTGCCTTTAATGGCCATCCCCGCAAGGTTTCATGTATCCTGAAACGGGGGCTTAAACAGCCAATGGCCGGTCACAAACCTCAGGGGGGCGGGTGAGTAGCATGCCAAACTGCATTGGGATAAAGAGGGAAGAAGGCATTTCGGTGGCCATCAGTGTCCTTACCCCTGGGTTCAATGCGACATTTTAAGCTTCTTCCCGATCGAAAAACGCCGGGCTTAGTTCTGTCTACGAAGGAAGGCCTCGCAGACGGCATCTTTCACTCAAAGCAGAACATGCGACGTGGAGTGGAACTTGCTGAGCCGCACTGTGCAGAAGACAGGGGGCCTCCGCTGTCCATGAAAAAGGTTAATCTAACGCGTACCAATCTCCATCAACTTGCATACGCAGGAGGGTAGAGAGATATGGTAGAAACCCTCAGGAGTAGAGGGATCTTCCCTGCGGTTTGCGAAAAGCGAGCATAGTTGCTATTCGCCAGGATTCAAGGAAGATGTCCTCTACCCAGATCCTATTGAACAAATTTAACACAAACGCCTCGCTCAGCTTGGTGTTGGAGGATGGCATACGGGACATCGCCGGGACCAGGGGCGGTGTCCGCGCACGAAGCGAGAGCAGAACGCGACTTACTCAATGTAAACCTGTGGATGTAGCATTCTCTCCCTCAGTGATATTATGACTTGTGGGGAATCCTGTCGCAACAGCATCCCGGCTAGAAAACGCGGAAAAAGCGACCACGAATGACTCTGCCACGGCTGCGTGGTTAGATATTACGGTCCAATTATCCTGGACAATTGGAAGAGGATCCTGCGAAAATTCGCCTCGCATCCTTTTGACAATCTTCCATACCTCTGCAAGAGGGGTCCCGTTAATTGAAGACATACAGGTCTGTCCGACGAAATTCACCAACGGTGAAATCGTTATGGCGGTACTTAAAGCGCATGTAGACATAACGCTTCTGTTTGAGGGCCGTTTTACACTCGGCTCAGCACCATGGAAGCGGTCGGCGTGCAAAAGCGCCAGACGTTCTACGAATAGTATTACGTTAGAAACAAAGATCCCGCACAACCTTTTTTAAGTTTATTTATTTATAGCTTTCTAATTATATATTAATTTAAAAAATTATTTAATTATATATATATATATATATATATATATATTATATATTATATATATATATATTATATATATATATATATATATATATATATATATATATATATATATATATATATATATATATATATATATATATATTTTATATATATATATATATATATATATATATATATATATATATATATATATATATATATATATATATATATATATATATATATATATATATATATATATATATATTAGTGATGGAGTCGTTCCTTGGGTACCTTATTCGTAGGAGGAATATGAAGACATATGCGATAGTTTTGAACATTTACTTTTCCGGACGTTTCGGTCATTAACGATGACCATCATCAGTGAATTCTAAATACAAAGAATTATTTTTATAAGAATAACTAAACACAGCAATAAAAACATTACAGGAGTCAAAAATGATAACCGAAAGCAACAAGTTAAAATGAAATATATAATCCTAAACCGTTGAAAGCAAATTGGTGAAAATCTATTAATAAGAAATTGATTTAATATCGTAAAAAATAACTAAATTAAATAATAATCCCATGAGTTTAAAATATGCATAATAAACATGAATTAAATTCCTATCGAAATACAAAAATTGTAAACTATAGCAATAAAGTCGAAAGCAAGGCATGAAGAAATCGATTAATAAGACTGAGAAAAAAAAGAAGAGAAGATTAAATAATCCCATGAGCAGCAAATATGCATAATAAACATGAATCAAGTGGAATACAATAAATTCACTATAAACCACAGCAAGAGAGAATTATATGGGCAAGGCGAACAATCGAAAATAAGTTAGATCAGGGGACGGTATGTAATCGAAGCGGATATTAATACAAGGAGCGAAGCAAGTAATTCAATTGAGTTAAATTTTAAGTGATTGAACATTAAATGATACGAGTAGACTAAGGCACGAAAGGTTAAATAGTATGTTTTGATCACCTCTTTTTAAAAAAGAGGTGATCAAAACATAAAAGTTAAAAAAATGATAACTAAGATTCCTAACCAACGAGGACACATTGGCAATCAAGTGGGTGAGGATATGTTCTCGGAGTGGTGAATTTAGTGGCAGTGTCAAAGGTATGTCGCCCTGAAGACTGTAAAGCGGACACTACTTGGAGACGCATCATGATCACCCTAAATTTAGGAGATGGGGGGGGGGACGTAATTTTACAGGAGGGATGTTCATTGGGGCTAGTGAGGAGGGGGCGGAGTCCTTCCCTCATTTATGTTTGGAGGGTCCTCTTCTTCTGGGAGGTGTGGGCGTTGGCGCTCGGGGTCTTTGGCCTCTTCGCCACCCTCATCCCCTCGGCGGCGGACTTGGCCAGACACGAGACCTTTGGCCAAGCTTGTATAGAGCCGGCTAAGGATGGGCCATCTCTAGGGCCACTCGCTGCTAAGGGACGGCCCATCCCTCTGGCCACTCGCCACATATGGATGGCTCATCGCTTTAGGAACCGCAAATCTCGGAATAATTCCAAGTCTTTTCGTTCTCTTTTTGAATCCTTCTTTAAATGATTGACGATGTGTTATCTTCTATAACAATTCCAAAGTCTTATTCAATGGTTCTCTTTATTTCATTCCTGGCTTAGGAATAAAAAAGAATCTAAAGGAATATCAAAGCAATAAATCAAATGCTCATAAAAGAAGTTTAATTAATATAAATAAAGAAGAGGAATATAAAAGAAATGTTAATTAAAACAAAAGGTGTGGCAATTTATATGAATGTATGTAGCGAAAGGAACTTAAAAGGAATGTAAAGGCTTAGATAAACATTGCTAGGATATTAAGAATGGATATGTAAAGAGATGAATGTCGTCGACCACAAATGGAGGATAAGAGAAACGAGATCTGTGACGAGGTTTTTCTTTTCTCTCCTCTGGAGCTTCCTCAGAGTAACAAGAAAAGAAGACTAGAAATTCTTTCAGTCGGTGGGAAAGATTCATCGCAGGAACAGCCCCCTCTAAACCCCCTGCCACCTCAGCCGAGAGGGAGGAGAGTGGTCCCCGGTCGCCCCTTTCCCTAATTCCCTCTTCTCTCCCAAAGAGTCCGAGTGGACCCTGATGAGAGAAGGTCCACTTTCTTCCTATAGCAGAAAGATTGAATAGAACGGAACACTTCCATCACATGGACCTACTGATTTTATCGTGGACTCCGAACCACGTATCCCTCGGTTTCTTCCATCTCTTTCATTCCATTTGACAACTTCATACAGTTAGCAGGACAACGACTTGATCTCTATTACTTTTTACAGCTTCTTTTGCATTCATGTGTTTAATGTAGCATTTATGCCTTTATGAGTTTTAAGCCATATTCGCTTATTTATTCTGTTCGGTGTTTATGTTGTATATGTTGCGGGATTCTTTTAGTATTTTGTTATTTTTTATGATTTAATTTTCACTTTTCTTTACAGTTGTTTCGTTTTGATTTTAGTGTTCCAATTATACTTAATTCACTTTGAGCAAATCACTTTACTTTTGTTTTGACTTTTCACTACACTTTTTTTGCATTTCACTTATTTATTCATTTACACTTAAGTTCACTTAGTAATATTTCACTTTTGTTCTTTTGTTTTTCTCTTCATTTTTGGTCTGTTTGTGTTCATTTTGTGGTAGTTTTGTTTAATTCGGTTCTCTTATTCCCGTATTCCTGTTAGGTAGACATTATCGGTTCTTTATGTTAATGGTTGGCTATATGTCTCTGTCGGTCTTCTTTCCTTCGGTCCTTTTGGATAAAGTTCACTCAAGAAAACGAGGGTCTTTCCTCAATTGTCAGCTGATGTCTACTGCTGGGGGGGGGGGGGGGAGTCGAGTATTAAAGGGGGTTCTGCTCTGATCGTTGTGTTGTGCTCTGCAATTGTTAGTTCTTCTATTTTCCTCTCTATTTTCTCCGCTCTTTCCTTGGTGTTGATATTGAGCACTTTTATTCTCGTCTCTTGATGCAGACTCTGCCTCACTTCGATGCCCTCGTCTCCGCGTGTTACACCTTTTAGATTTGCTGTTGTTGGAATAGGATTGGGCAGAAGAAGCTCCCTTCCAAGTGCCATATATATTTTCCTTTTTCTCTTCATAATTAAACTTTTTAAGCTCTATATTAGTTTTAGTATCGGTGTTACCTTATTCTTCCTCTCAGTTTGTTTCGAAGTTTTTGTTGTTATTTATAATCCCAAGACTTTGCCCTCTGTGTGATATCTGCAGTTCTGTTCTTCAACTTAAATATCTGAAACTTTCATTCTGTAGATTTAGATTATCATAATTTCCTCCTATTAGTTCTTAATCTTCCAGTCCCTTTCGAAATAGTTGATATTACTGATTTTTAATGCTGTAGTCCTAGCCACAAAGCGTTTGTTCTTGCTTGGTGTAACGACGATCTATCTTATGTTGCCCGCAAACTCGAT
Organism: Ceratothoa steindachneri; assembly: GCA_963969495.1. Classification (NCBI taxonomy): domain Eukaryota; kingdom Metazoa; phylum Arthropoda; class Malacostraca; order Isopoda; family Cymothoidae; genus Ceratothoa; species Ceratothoa steindachneri. The sequence continues at coordinate 113,310 of CAXAKS010000012.1, read as the reverse complement.
GCTTAAACAATCAGACATTTATGGGTGTGGTGGCAGATCTGCTGTATAGATTGAATACAGCGGTAAGCTGATAGAGCCCTCCTGTGCCAGTCCAACTTCCAGTTCGAATTCTGGTCCTGCATAATCATTAATCACCACGTATATTTTTCAGCAGATGATGTAATCGCAGAAAATCATCTCCAGATTGCTCTTGATCTTTTGATTTGAGATTTTCTATTGTCTGTTTCTAACCCAGAAGACTTTCTCAAATGCTTTATCTACATCTCTCAAGACCAGATCGATGTAGGTTTCTCTATTTTAACAATGGGTATTTTTCTGTTATTATATCAAGTGCCATCGTGGTGTCTCTGCCTCTTCTGAATCCGAAATGGTAATCATTATAAATGTTATATTCTTCGAGATATTCTTTCAGTCTTGGATTGAGGATTTTTTCGAAACCTTTGCCAATTAACTTCAATAGGGATATAGGCCTGAAACTTTTGAGGTGACTCAGTGGTTTACTTGGTTTCGAAGCAAAAATCATTTTGGCTAGTCTATAGCCATCTGAGAAGTAACCGGTTAGGCACGCGTATTTTTTCCGGTGCTTTTGTAATATTTATTCTAGTTATACATGTGTGGCTTGGCCTTTTGGCTTGAAAAAATTGATTACACCTTTGATTACTTGTGTTGTTATATAAGCCACTGTACCCGGAATGTATTCCCTCTGCGCTCTATTGTTGAGGGTCGGGTTATCTTGGCGCTGTTTTCTCTCAAGTAAGGATGGCTCACTTCGTCAATCTCTACAGTGAAGTTTTCATTCTCCTTTGGTGTTATGGAGAACACAGATTTAGGTGAGCACATAATAGTTCTTCTGTGGTCGTGTCGTCTTGATTTTCCCACTTCATTCCTTTTTAATTGTTATTTTCATTCTTGGGTGTCCTGCCTTTGAATTTGTTTATTAATCCCCCGTTTTCTTTAGGTCCTCTATTTACATTGATTTATTTCCTATAAGACTCCCATATATGACCTTGTTGATCTTCTATGAGATACCTTAGTTCTTCCTTCCGCCTTCTGGGTGCATTAAAGCTTTCTTTTGTTGGTCCGAGGAGCTTTAATTGATCGTGGAAACCGCTCGGTTCTCGCTTTTTTCTCTTCATTTCTTCCGTCCACTGAGGGTGGAAAAGAGAACAGAATCGCGTCCTCGAGGTGTTTCTTTCGTCCGCCGCGTTGATCATTCATGTTAATTCTAGATTTTCCCCGTCGATTTCTTCTAGATTTGCGTCTGAGCGATCATTAAGGATGAAGTTGCGGAGTTCTTCTTTGTAACCTTCCCAGTTAACACTTCTGTACTCTTTCCTCTCTGGCTCTTCTACCTGTATTGAATATTGATTCATGAACAGTAATGTTCCAACATGGTTACTACATGCAATGTTGATTAGGTGCGTATGCATTTTAAGTGACATGTTGTAGCTGCTTAAAGTGACATCAGGGTTCTTAGCAGCAATGCCTGTAGGGCGGGTCCTATGGTTGCTGGCGCCCTGGGCAAGCAGATGTTCGGCGCCATTTTCAATTATAATTATAAAAGATTCGCAAATAGAAGACTAAAAATATAGAATAATGGAAATAAGTTTATTACCTGAGGTGGTTTTGAACAATAATATTGTTTTTCTCAACCTGAATTGTGGACAGTATGAACAATTAGCGTACCTGAAACATTTTTTTCCGAGCATTTACTCGTAGATCAGCAAATCGTTTCATGGCACTTTCTATATTTCTATTCTTTGTAATTTCATTTTCTATAGACAAAATTGCTAAAGAATTTATTCTGTCTTGAGACATGGATGAACTTTTCTTCCATCCGAAAAACGTCGGATTGAAAAAGTATTTTATTTATTATTTTCACTTTTTCCTCTTTTGGAAGATCCTTGGTGGCGTCCCTAAGCAAATGACACGTCCCGGGCAACTGCCGGAATTGCCGATATCTAGAGCCGGCACTAAATGCCTCCGACATATGTTGAAAAGTTCAGTCCTATTCTCATGAAAATATTCCTTTCTAAACTCATGTCTAAATTAGCTTCTCTTTGGTTCGGTGTGTGGTAGCCGTTTGCTCTGCAGGTGGCATTGAGGTCACCCGCCTAACTATAGTAGGGTGACCCTGCCGAGAATTGGCATTTGGTAGTATGTGGCAACTATCATTGGCATCATTTCTGTTTCAATCTTTGCAGTCAACAATGTCTCATCCAGGTTGTTGACTTCAAGGCATTTTAGGTCTCTTCTGATTGCTATGACCACCCAGTCGTGTTGCCCACCTGAAGGGGTAGCGTTAATGGCGTTGCAATTAAACAGTTTCATTGGTCTTTGTACTGGATTCAATCCGTGATCAGATATTAATATAATACCTGTATTGGTCTCTACGAATATATTACCGAGTGTTGTAATTTTACTGATCCAGCCTTGTGTCTGTCTACCTGCAGTAAACTGGGCTTTTTCCTCCTTTCAGTTAACATTGTTGAATTAGGATGAAGTCTTCGGTTTCCTTTGTGCTTTGTCAGGTGGATCTTTCGCTGGCCTCTGTTGTACGCTTGAACTTGCCACATCTCTTATCTTTGAAGGTTCCGTGGCGAAGAGTGGCGCAGTCTCCAGGATAGATACGTATCTTGTCCTGGAATTAGAGTTTTCTGCCTCTTTCCCGTCCTCTTATCCTGTCTTACCTGTAAAGGCCCATTCGCATTTACCTTCTTTGAGTCCATTTATTACGTCACTTCGCCTATTCCCTCTTTTTAGTGGGATTGTCTCGTTGACACATATTTTCAGGTTGATGTCTGACGCCTCCATGAGTTTTTAGTTGTTACTTTCTTCGTTGCATCTTGTTTCTTCCTCGTTTTTCTTCTTGGGACGATGCTTAATTTCAGGATTTCGGATGAAAGGAGGTTCTCTGAGTACCGCATTTTCTCCTTTCCGTTCTTCTCAAACATTTTATTTAATGTAGTTCCTTCCTGGCCTCCCAATATTCATGAATTGGATACACGTCAGATTTCCGCGGATTTTCCCTCTGGTACTCTTCGATGGGTCTGGGCTTCGTTAACTTCTTTTATTTCGCTGTTTTTCCCAATACCGCATACGTTGCTTTTCTTTTCTTTACATTTTTTTTATTCCGTTTCCTTCCTTTCCATTATTTCTTCTCTTTTTGGGCATGACATGGCCATGGTTCTGTGTGGCCCATTGCAGTTTATGCATTTTTTTGTTTCCCCTTTACACCCCCTTCCATCGAATAATACCCGAAGCGTATTTGGATGTTTATATGCTTCTAACGTTCCATATGTTCAGGGGAGATCCTCATGTTGAACATAAGTGTCCCTCGTTAGTTATTTTTTAAGCCATTTCCGTCGTTGCACACGAAGTTTTGAACACGTTTATGTGGTGTCCAAATTGAATAATCTCGTTGATTTTGATTCTATCTCCTTTTTCCTTTCTTCCTCGTCGTGTGATCCCACCCATATATCTACTTTCCGGCTGATTCCGCTCCTGTTTGCTCTTATTTGAGGAAGGATCTTGATATTTGAGGAAGGATCTTGGTATTTGAGGAAAAATCTTTGGTACCAATCCAATTTTCTTTAGTGGTTCGATCCCTTCACGCGACACAAACTTTCGACATCTTTCTCCGCGTTGCAGATTACAATGGAGCCACTTTGAATGTCGATAATCTCGAGAAGTGCCACTTTCAGATGTTACTATAGATTTCCACAGATTATTCATTTGTCCGGCTTGTTTTCGTGATCGATGGTTCGTAGAGGTACCCGTTGGCATTCTAGGGTTCCTTCTTTCCCTAGTAGGGGTTTATCCCTTATCATCCTATTTCCAAGAGCCTAGGAGCTCTTTTCTTTGTTCCTTCAGGCGCTTATGTTGTTTTTCGTCTTCTCGGGTAAAAGGTGTAAAGAAAGGCAGTACAGGTGTTCCCTAATTGCCTAACAGCGTATGGTTCCGTATCTACCTACCTATTTAAACAGTTCACCACCACCCTACCTATATAGGCCTAAGCTATTTGGCGTCTCTACAGAATTTCGGGCTCCTGGTCCTAAGGACACCCCTTCCTCACATCACCTATTTGGGCTTCTTTCCGGGGTTCATAATACCCTACTTTTTAGTGGTTCTTTGCTTTGTGGTACCATGCGTTATGTTGTCTTTAGTCAGATAAATTATTCGAATTTAAAGCGTTGTAAATGAGAGAAGATTAAGGGCATGGTTCTCCCTTAGGTTATATACCCAGTCCACTGAATACGAGATGGATCTCCAATCAGTTCAGTGGACGCTTTTATGTATCTCTTCTTTCTTCAGTAATAATTCTCGTTTGACGTTTTAACCTCCTTTACCCGTTGTAAGCTCTACGCACCCAGTACTTTTCAAGCAGACTGAGTGAATGCATTAAACAAGAATTCAATTCAATTAGTGTAAGGGCTTATGCGTGAAGAGGAAAAAGGTATGGATAGTGAAAGAGAGATGTGGGGAAAAGACAAAATGCGTCAGATTTTCAAAGAGAAGCAAGGAGCCTGGAGGTCAAACTAATAGCCTTCTCAGCCTGAGTCTTTGTTACATCTTTGGTTCAAAGAGACTTAAATCTAGAATTTCTCCGGCGGCTTATTCGATCTCGCATGGCCGCATTCATATACGGATATTAAATGAATTGACTCAAATCTTCAGCTAACCGTATGTTGAGGCTAGCGGGATTGCTAGACACTGGAACATCTGCTGTGTATATCAAATACAGGATAGGGCAAGATATCCCTCTGGGGTAACATGGTTCGAAGGTAAAATGTCGGCCCATTAGTCTACCCCTATACTGATATACGCTTACCTCTGCAAAGCGTAAACAAAGAGGATTTTTTTTCTAATTTATTGTTTAATCCCAGTTGCAAGATTTTGTAGTGTAATCTTCGCTGCCACACTTTATAAAACTGCAAGATTTTGTAGTGCAGACTTCGCTGCCACACGTTATCAAACGCCTTTGATACGTCTCTGCCTACATTGTCCACATAGTTCCCGTCTCTTTTGGCTCTGGCAATCTTCTCGGTTATTATGCGGATTGTCATCTCCGCGCCTCGTCGTTTTCTGAAGCCATTTTGGTTTTCTCTCAATACTGAGTTGTCCTCCAAGTGTTGGACGAATCTCCTATTGAGCATCTTCTCGAATATCTTACCTCCAAATTCCAGAATGAAAATTGGGCGGTAGCTTTCTTTACTCGCCGGGGACTTTCCCTGTTCAGCTTTGGATATCATTTTAGCTGTTTTATATTCATTAGGGAAATACCGTGTGTTGATATAGGCATTGAAGATGTTTAACATCCCGTCTAGGATGCATTGTAATGCCTTGTGTAGTTTAATTTGTTCAGGCCTGAATGGTCCGGCGCTTTTTGCTTTAATTTGATTCCATCCTCATTGCAGTCTTCTCGCTGTTCCCCTTGATGGTACGGGTGCATCTTTTCAATTAAGGTACTTAGCTCCTCTATTATTTAATGTTCAAATTCTATTTCAATGTCATCATTCTCTTCCTCGCTGATTTTAAAAATATTCTCCAAGTGCTCTCTAAATATTGCTTATATTTCAAATTCCTCAATTTTTTTTATCTCTCGTTCTGCATTCCGTATTTCCATTTTCTTCCTTGGATGTGATCATTTTACTCTTTTAATCCTTTGCCAGAATTATTTGGCTATGGCTTGATCGACGAACTCTTTTTGAAGCATCAGCTCGTATTTTTCCAGTCCGCCCTATTTTAGTTCTTTCTCTGCGGTGATGGTATCTGTGGGGAAATCGATATCACACGATAAAACCAGATGCACAGTTTCGGTTACCCCACCGTCAAGAAGCTAGCCGGCGTGTAGGCCGATACTTTAACCCCCCGTCCTTCTCCCCTATTGACCCGCTGGCAACCAGACTCGATATTCATCGCCAAGAAAGTCAGAATCAACAGATTTCGTAGTCCGTTTGCATAAACAAGCGAGGGTAGGAGAGCCGTTAGAATAAAAGTGTATAAACAGGCTCACGGTTTCCTCTAAGAGTTGAGATCGAGTTTCGTCAAATAGACAAAATTACAGGAGCTGCGACGAAAACCAGAAGATGCCTTTAGGGCTAAGGAACTACCCTCTGAAAAGTGATGCTCAGGGAGAGAGGCTTAAACATAGGCACTCATCCCCCCCTTCTCCTTCCCCCTGTGGCTAAAGAAGGTATATATACTGCTAGCTGGAGAATAGACGGGAGATCGAGTTAGCCATCGAGAAGACGAAGACCGGCGTTAGGGCCCGGCATTAAAACAAAACCGAGCGGGGAAGTTAAGAAGAAATTCATCCCGAGGCAGTTCCCGTTAGTCACAACGAAGAGTAGACCATCTGTATAGAGAATCACTCCCATACATCTCTCGGAAGAGAAACCCCCTATCTCAGTTTTCTAATAAAACCAAAGATATCTCTAACCATTGAGGAATTCCCAAAGTGAAGTCCTCCTTCCCCACCCGTAAAAGGATTCACTTTTTGGTCATCGCTCGTTATCGAGAAGCACCACAAGAGTAACCCGAAGATTGGAATAAGCATACCTCCACGGTCCCGTTGCTTAAATCGTCAGATTAAGATACCGTGCCAAGCGCCATCCTTCCCCTCACCTCGAGAACCACTGAGCGTCCTAGTCAGTGACAATATCTGTCGCTCCGAGCCTCCTCACTTTCATCGAAGTTTAACACAGCCAAACGATCAGCTGTGTAACCGATTTCACAAACCCTCGCCGAACCTCGAATCCCTCCCCTCCGCCATAAGATTCACGGTCAAGGTCGTTGCTCGTCCGACGTCGCTTATTTTTAAAGGTAAAAGGAGTGCTATTTAATTATGTGTGTCAATTAATGTTAGTACTAAAGTGAACTTGCGAGTCAACCATCGCGTAATATTCATTTTTAAAGTAGTAATTTTAATTTAGATCTTTTTTGTATACTCGTTGTAGATTTAAAAAAATTTTTAAATTTTATTTTTTGTTCGAGTTGTTTAACTAAATCCTCGAAACGCTGCACATGGCAATATATATCTTCCCTGATTAAAGAATCAAAGCAAAATATTAAATAAAGTAGAATTATAGAACTCTTAGAGAAAAAAGGAACGAAGTTATTTACGTACTGAACAAACGTACGTACACATCGGCTTTATGCCACGACAGTATCTGTATCGGGTTTCTATTTATGGTCATATATATCCCGAGATGGTCACTGCAAGGGATTTGGATTGGTTTCATATAGTAGTTGCACGAGAAGAGGAAATTTGCCAACCATATATTTGGTTTGTTGGCTCCCTTTTCATGGATGCAAGTGGAGCTCTCGGAACTGAGGCGTTGGACGATGTTTCTGTCAAATAGTCTGTCAAGTAGTCTGTTAAGGCCCCTATCTACCACATTAGATTTCTGATAACCGGACTCTAAGCACCTTGCATTTAGGTCACCTAAAACGTGGGTAACCTCCTGTTGAATTCGGTCATAAGTGACTGGATTGGAAAATAGTTACGCTTTTGGGGTTGGTAACCAGTAGCAATCACCATTTTGCCTAGGTTCACCTCGACCATTATTGCTATATCCAACTCTTCCAATCTGTAATTCCTTTTTATTTCTATGGCCGCTCCGTCGTAGCTTTCTTTGGCGTGATTTACTCTTACTACATCGTACTTCCAGATTTGAATTTCTTCACCATCTGCGTTAACACTGTGTTTGGAGATGAGTATAAAATCTGTATCGAGAATGCGGAATATGTTGCGAAATTGCACTATTTTTCCGAGCCATCCATTGGTTTTAATACTTAGAAACTCAAGTTATTTATTTGCATACTAAATTAGGCAGTTTTTTACCTATGCTTTTCTTTCTCTGTGGCTTGTTTGAGATTGGTTGGTTCTCTATTCCCATTTTATTTTTCATTATCTACTTCGTTATTCTCTGTTCATGTTGGGCTGGGATCTTCGATTTACTTTTCGTTGGCCTCGTTTCCCTTCCTGAATTAGTTGCTGCTTCCTCTGATCCCGGCGCTATCCTCCTCCGAAAGTAGTTCTTCGTCGTCCTCGTTTTCCACAATTATTCTACTTGTTTTGTGGTTGTTTGTGAGAATTGGATGGAAATAAAATTGTTCTTTAGTTCCATGACACACATTTTCAAAGATCCGGGTTCTTAAGGGATCTTCATTACGGGATAATTGTTTTTTCGGAGTAGGGAGTTGAGTATTTCTTCATACGCGCTTGGGCAACTATGTTGGCTATATGCGCTTGTATTACGCATTGAATGATTTTCGCATTTATTCCCTCGGCTATGTATAAGAACTGGTCATTGCTCTTTTGGCTTTTTTCGCCGCACTTGCGTAAGTTTGAAAGTTTGCGTTTCTCATTTCTTCTTCTATTCCCATCGATTATTTGTTTCCTCATGGGGAAGTTAATGGTAAGTCGCATTCTTTCCACCGGTGGCCTTCCCACCGCATTCACTGCATAAGAATTTCTCTTTGTTCGGGTAGTTTATCGATGCTTGGTCCTCCAGCTTGTAACATACAAGCAACATTTATATGTTGTGGAAGGTTTCTAGTTCAATGTTTTGCGGCAGTATGCGCATTTTGAACGCAAGATGGCTTCGTTCTTCGCTTTTTGTGCCATCTCTTTGATTTTGGTCAAGTTGTTTTGCTTGTAGATCTCCTATTTAAGTTCGGCCGGAGTATGTTTTCCCACCCAACTTTCGACATTTCTGCACATTATGCTTATGTTGGCCGTCAACTAGGGGAGAGGGGTCTTTTCTCAAGACCGATGTCCTTTATTGACCGTTTTCTGTTACCAGAGAGAATGGCATCTACGTCCTTGTACTCCGAACATAAAACAATGTATCTGGTTCCGACTTCGATTAGTTTGATCAGAGCCAGCTTTAGTCCTGCGAATAGCACTTCGCACACCTTGCTGTTAGAAAGTGCTGTTTGTCCTGGGAGAGTCCTTATGGGGAACCTCTTTGTCATCGCCATCTCCTGGCGGGAGAGAGGTGAGACGGGTTCCATCGTTGTTTTCCTCCTCCTTTATATCCAGCTCCATCCGGTTCCTCTATTTATACCCTAACCTCGTAATTCGGCATAACGAGACCGAAGATTATGATGCATTAACTCTGTTCATGGGTACATTTGAATTTCAGGAGGGAAACAATGGGGAGGGGGAGCTTACTCCCTTATTTATTCGTTTTATTACTAACCAAAGTAAATGATATCTCTTTTAAGGATCTTTTGACAAGCCGGACGGATGTCGAGATTATCTTGTGCTGGGTTCCTGGACATGTAGGAATTGCGGGGAATGAGCGCGCCGATGAGGGCGCCAAAGAGTCCGCGAGGACTCTGCGACCGCACCAGCGTTTCGCTCTTCCTCACACCGACTACATGACAGGAATACGTGCAGCTCTTCGGGCTGCCTGGCAAAGAAGATGGGAGACGGCCGAAGGAAACTTAAAGTTGCGTGCCATTGCGCCGCGACTGTTCCCATGGACCTATCCCCCAATGCCGCGACGGCTTCAGGTCGCTTTCTGTCGTCTAGGAATCGGGCACACTCGTGTGACGCATCGCCATTTGATGGAGCGCTCGCCTGCGCCCTATTGTAACGACTGCGTCGTCCCCCAGACTGCTCGACAAATTCTTGTCGAATGTCCCAGTCTGGGTGATTTTCGCGACGTTACCTGTCCCACTACCGAGATGGGCGGCGTCGCTACCGCCTGTCCCTTGTGCTCGGGACGAGTTCGTGCACAGCGACCTGTGGACATTTAGACTTTTTGGTGGAGGCCGGCCTTCTCCCCGTTATTTAATATTCAAATATGGATCGCGATCTTCTTCGGCGGGGGAGGGCGGGCCTTCCTCCGTCGATGGAGCTCGTTCTATATTTTTTCAATTCGTTTGTTTTTTTGCTTTTTGTTTGTATTTTTTGTTTTGTTTTGTTGTTTTTTTCGTTTTTCAATTTGGCTTTTAATATAGCCTAGATACAGGCTAGCTTGAGTACGGCGACTTATGCCCTAGAAGGCAGTCGCCAGATGAGATAATAGAAAAAAATATCTTTTTAGGATCCCGGATTGCTGCTTTCGGTGGACTCGGCTCTCGCGGATAAGAAAGGTAAAGGAAAGTTTTGCTTTTCTACAATTTCTCTCACTGGTGGACAAGCTTAAGCGTTCAGAGCCAGACCGTCCGTAAGACAAGAAATAAACAGAACCGCCGACTTATATGCCATAAAGACAAAACATTACCTTATCTTAACATATGAGCTCGTCGCTGATAGGTCGGTTTATGACGTAAGATGGGTGTAAACCCGCGAGAATAATTATATTCTCTTTTTCTCTTAAAGTAAACGCCATCTCCTACAAAAGGCTTCTTGAAATTTCTCTTCATATGAGTAGCGCTCCTAAAGAGGGTTGAGGAATTCCAGGAAACTTTTCTAGTGGATTCAGGAATTCTTACTGTCGTTGTATACGGCCGAGTATGTATGTAAGTTTGCTCCGTACAGAAATAACTCCGGTTCTTTTTTTCCTCTAAGAGTGCTCTACTTCTATTTATTATTTAATTTGATTTTTTAACCAGGGAGGATTCGTAAATTTATATATCTATTGCCATTTGTAGGGTTTAGAGGATTTAATTAAACCACCAGAGAAAAAAATATACTTTTAATTACATGAAAAATTATATATTAAAAACTTTAAATTTACTCAGGATATAATAAGTGTGTCTAAATAAAAATCACTACTACCAATGAATACTACGCGATGGTTGACGCACAAATTCACTTTAGTACTGAATGTTAATTCAAGAAGAAAATTAAATAGGAATCCTTTTACCTTTAAAAGTAAGTGACGCCAGACGAGTAATTACCTTGACCGAAAATCTCGTTTAGTGGAGGAGGGAGTCGAGGTGAGGTGGGACGAGTGTGTCGCCAGACGAGAGGCGGACTGGACAAAACAGCTGACTTCGATGTGCTTCTTGACGGGACGATAAAAGCGAGGGGCAATGGATGCATGATTATTCCAATTCTTGGGTTACTCTTGTGGGGATTCTTGATGATAAGCGTCCACCAAGAGGTGAATCCTTTACGAGTGGGATTTCACTTTGGGTATTCCTCAATGGTAAGGAATATCTATGGTTTTATTTGAAAACTGAGATAGGGGGTTTCTCTGACGAGAGGGGTATGAGAGTGATTCTCTATACCGATGGTCTACTCTTCGATGTGAACAAACGGAACAGCCTCGGGATGAAAACTTCTTAACACCCGCTCGGTTCCACTTTAAAGCCCGGACTGACGCCGGTCTTCATCTTCTCACTATCACTAACTCGATTCCTTCTTTTCTCCAGATCGACGTATATATACCTCACTTATCTCCTGGGGGAAGGGAGGGGGTGAATGACCATGTTTAAGCCTCTCTCCTAGGGGCATCACTTTTCAGAGTGGTCTCCCTTAGCCCTAATGGTCTCATGGTTTTCGTCGGAGAGAATGAAATTTCGTCTATTTGGCGAAACTAAACATAAAAAATAGGAGGGGACAGTGGGCCTGTTCATAGATTTTTATTTGAAAAGCTCTACCACCCTCCTTTGTTTATAGCAACGGGCTACGAATTCTGCCGATTCTAAGTTTCCTGGCGAGGGATATCGAGGATTGTTGTGCTAGCGAGGCAAAGGGGAGGGGGGCGGGGTAAAGCATCGGCCCACATGCCACGTAGCTGTTGACGCTGTGTAACCGAACTGTCGTCTGTTTTATCCTCGCGTTATTGATTTCCCCATACTTACTATTGCCTTTATCTAACCACATATTGTTTGCATTTTGTTTTAGTATGTTTGTTTCCTATTTTGAGCTCAGACCCGTTTTATTTATAAATACATTAAATTGATGCGCGGAGTCAATATTTACAATGATCTCCCTTGTTTTTCAGGACTGCTTCAATTCGTTTTGGCATGCTAGAAACCTAATTTCTAATGATATCTTGACTATTATTGCTCCATTTTTGTTCAATAGGCACCCACAGCTGCTCAGAATTGAATAGCTCCTGTTTATTAACCGCCAGTTTGATTATCGCCCACAAATTCTCTATTGGTTAGAATCTAACAAATTCTGAGGCCATTGTCGTAAAAGATCCATGTTTTTTTTATCCAAGAGCTTTGTTATTGATTTTGATTTGTAACAAAGTGCGCCATCATGCTGAAAAATAAAGTTACCATCCACAAATTGGTCCTAAACTGTTGGGAAAAGGTGCTGATGAAGCTAGTTTTGGTATCATTTTGAGTTCATTTCAATGTTCTTGGGTAAAATTGTTTGTGCCCCAACTCCCATAGATGAGAAGCATCCACAAACATGGAGAGTGTCAGGATGCTTCATCGACACATGACTTGTAAAAGCACTTTCCTTTTCTCCTCCAAACGAGGGATCTTCTAGAAGCCCCAAACAAACGGAATGGAGCTTCATCAGAGTATATCACTTTGTCCCAGTCTTGAACTTTCCATTTTTTATATTTCTTACAAAAGTGGAGCCTATATACAAGGTTTTTCCTGGTCTGATGATGCTTCTTTGCAGCTCCTATTGACTTTAGGCCTTTGTCGAAAAGTCTCCTCCTCGCAGTGCGCTCTGCTGCGTTCACACCTGCTTCTTTGCACTCGTGAGCAAAAATGTCAAAGGAGGCAACCCGATCATCTTTGAAATGGAACCTTAAAAGAAGGGGCTTAGCGCAAATTCGAAATGACGAAGATTTTTTTCCTTGTTTTCGGTTGAAAAATGTCAAGAAAACAGAAAACGCTTTTGACGATTTTTTGCCGTTAATCTGTAGAATTAGCGGAAGTAAACATCTAAATAACCAACTTAGCCCTAACCTTCTACATTGTGGCTTGGTAACTAGAAATTAATTATTATTAACCTTATAAAGAAGCTCCCTTGATTCACTCTCTCCAAACGAGCGAGCGTAACTGGGGCAGTCTTAAAGATGGCGGCGTTCAAGGATTCTTGCGTTGCAGAATTGGGTTGAAATATTGACTTTTCGTGACCTTATGTGTGCTGATACATCGTATTATCCATCAAAATATTACAGTTAACTATTACAACGATACGAAGAAGTATGATGTGATTTAGTTGCCCTAAACATCTTAGTCTTATTCAAAATTACCAAAAGAGATTCTTAAAGAGAGTAATGAATCTGTAGTGGTGTAGGAACCACATCGTAGGATGAAATAAGACACTTAAAAAAATGAGCACTTTGAAGTCTTAGGAAAACCTATAACGGGTTCACACGTTGAACCCCAACATATATCATTCGATGCAAGGGAATCCGAATGGGTGAGTTCTAAAAAGAACCCTGTCCCGAATTGTATCACTTAACTTTTGGGAAACGTCCGAATGGACAGTGGTCAAATAAACGGATTTTTTGGTTGTTTTACTAAGCTGGTGGTATGTGTTCAACCGAGATAACGACAGAACAAATTAAAAAACCCTACAAATTACAAACGAGAGCAAAAATGATACTGCCAACTCTCTTAAAGAGAAACTCATGCAAAGTTGCTTGGGAGCAAAAGCTCTGAAGCCAAGAACCATTGTTTCTCCTGAATTTCAATGGTTGGCTTCAAAAAGTAGTTAGGTATATCTATAATAGTAAAAACCCTGCAACATTATAATTTAAATATATCCTAACGTTATAGAGTAAACAGATTAGTTAGGCTATTTAAAAGAAATTGTCATTTTCCTTATTAACTTTTTATATGTTTAAGATTTACTAAGTCATTTTTTCTTTCCGTTGATTTAACAAACTTTAAACCCATCTTAAAAAGCAACAAAAGACTGGAATATAATAATTTTGGTTCAGTAATTATAAAATCTATTTAAAAGACTGGGTAAATATGTAGACGAGCGGCCCGGGCGAAAAAAATTTTTGTGTAAATATTATCGTTCACCCGTGTCGGAATATTCATGCGCGTTTGAGTCCTTATCGAATTATAGCTGCCGCCATTTTTGTTATAAAAAAATGCCCGAAAGTAAACAAACGGAAAACGCTGTTTACTTAGGCCATTTTTTTTAACCAAAATGCCCGAAAATAACCAAACGAAAAACGCTGTTTACTTACTTTATTGAAGTGGGCATACTTCTGAAATAGCGAATGAGGAAAGCCTATTTTGTTAACAATAGTGAATAGCGACATCTCGGCAGAAACTAAACCAATCAATCAAAGTTTTTGGTTTTGTAGGGGTGCGAAGATGTATAAGAGAAAAACTTCCTTCCAAAAAGCGAGAATATAAATAGCCCATTAAATTACCAAGTCAGAACGGACTTCGCCGTAGCGTGACGGCAGAGTGCTGGCCTCTGGATTCAAAAGACCCACGATCGATCCCCAAGTCCAAAATTTTTACGGAGAAAATCCTCGAAGAAAACGGAGACCACGAAAAACGCTTTAAGGACAACTCAAGATAAATGGATCGCCCCCAGAAGAAAACGGAACTCAAGGAAAATGACTTCAAGGGCTAACTCATCTCATCTCAAGAAATCCTCACGTCATCAAGAGAAGGAATCATCACCATCAAGATAAATGCAAGTTATTATGAAGATACATCAAGAAGGAATTACGAAGATCAAGAACTAACTCAGCCAACTTAAAGAAGTAGGAATCATCAAGAATACCAAGAGTCAGATAAAGGGAAGGCAAATGTTTCAAGGGGCAACTTCAGTCAGAGAAAGAAAAAATATAAATATAGCCTCCCCCCCCATAATTGGTGACCCTCAAAAAGGTCGAACAATCTTCTGATCTTCGTTACAACTGCACCTGCTCTCCTACTAGAGATTAAGAAAATGTGATGCAGGGAACTTCAGGAGATCCGTGAAGGAAATGCTATATTACTCATTGATTAAGAGACTTCGCGACGCTCTCCTCAATCCCACTGAATCAACTCTACTCATCCCGCAGACTCGGAGGTCGGGGAGGGAGAGCTACTAGTAATCCTCGATTAAGAAATCCAATACTAGTCTCTCCCCAATCCTCAAATTCGCTCCGCGTTCTAGAAAGGGACCTGTGTAGGGGTGCTAAGATGTATATGAGAAAAACTTCCTTCCAAAAAGCAAGAATATAAATAGCCCATTAAATTACCAAGTCAGAGCGGACTTCGCCGTAGCGTGACGGCAGAGTGCTGGCCTCTGGATTCAAAAGACCCGCGATCGATCCCCAAGTCCAAAATTTTTACGGAGAAAATCCTCGAAGAAAACGGAGACCACGAAAAACGCTTTAAGGACAACTCAAGATAAATGGATCGCCTCCAGAAGAAAACGGAACTCAAGGAAAATGACTTCAAGGGCTAACTCATCTCTTCTCAAGAAATCAATCATCACGTCATCAAGAGAAGGAATCATCACATCAATATAAATGCAAGTTATTATGAAGATACATCAAGAAGGAATTACGAAGATCAAGAACTAACTCAGCCAACTTAAAGAAGTAGGAATCATCAAGAATACCAAGAGTGAGATAAAGGGAAGGCAAATGTTTCAAGGGGCAACTTCAGTCAGAGAAAGAAAAAATATAAATATAGCCCCCCCCCCCCATAGTTTAACCTTAACTTAATGGGACGTGCAATTCAAGGCTGATTTTTTTAAAAAAGTGGCGCTCACTTAAGTCAAGTTTAGTTTCAGAACATCTAAATTAAAAATGAGGGGTAATATCTAATGCCCAGGCACAAACCTCGCAATCGATTTTAATGTTAAGTAAATTATAGTCACGTTTAG
Organism: Ceratothoa steindachneri; assembly: GCA_963969495.1. NCBI lineage: Eukaryota > Metazoa > Arthropoda > Malacostraca > Isopoda > Cymothoidae > Ceratothoa > Ceratothoa steindachneri. Next base: position 97,580 of record CAXAKS010000012.1, on the reverse strand, counting down.
TTTTAGAACATCTAAATTAAAAATGAGGGGTAATATCTAATGCCCGGACGCAACCTCGTGATCGATTTTAATTTTAACTAAATTATGAACGTCCAAAAAGGTTACAAATTTTTCTCTATCAGAAACTAGAGTTAATAATTCGGAACTAGACGACGGACACACTTCGAAAACCGATACCATTTTGAAACTGCGTAATAAACGTCTGTATTATAGCCAAACAGCTAAAAGAAAAAGTAGTTCCTTTAAACGATCTAGCTAATTAGATTTAAATGTATAAAAAAGTAATAAAAATAGTAAAATGGGGACAAATATATTGACAGATAAAAATGACTCCAAATGAGGATAATAAAAAGCTATTAAGTGAAAAACAAAATAAAAATTCAAATCAGTCATTTCTGACGTCAGACCCCACCCCCACCCCTAAATTCGCAAAACGATTAAAGGCGCTGACATGATTTAGTTAGAGCATTCACATATGTAAACGTCAGAACATTATTCTACCCCCCAATTTAATGAAACTCAGGATCATCGCAGTGTGGTCCACGCATCGTGTTTACCCCCTTCCCTCCCGAGCGGTCCCCTTAAATGTACTCCAAAAACGTGAAACATTTTGGAACACGGACGAAATAGTACATCTTATCGGCCGGGCCGCTCGTCTACATATTTACCAAAGACTGTAGGTAACAATTACAATCCCATTTCTTCTATATGTTTAATATAAATCGGATTTAATCGATGTTTGAAAAGTGAAATTGTGGGTTGAGGATAAAAGGAGAGAAATGGTGGCATTTGGCAGCCATTGAATGGAGATCTCTAGATGCCGCCATGTCCGCTAATTAAACATTGAAAACAAACACCAAATAACTTTAATCTATAGAAAACCAATAAATATAATGACTATGTTTTGTTTCCGTTAATATTAAGATATCTATATTTAAAAACAAATCCATTTACTATAAATTAAAACCCCCAAAGCTCTTATTGTTATGTTTTGAAACGCTCTAATTTAGCCCAATTCGATCAAAGAAATATGTTAAAGGAAAATTATTAAATCTTATTAAATTGCTTATGTATAATAATCCAATAATTCTGAGATTCAATAATAATGTGAAACATTATTTGAATTCATACCGAATGTAGAAAATGAATTCACATTGTAATCTGTTAAATATCGCCGTGTGTGTGCGGGCCGTTCACATAGAAGCGAAATTGTGAAGTGCCTTAAGATGAAGCCTTGAATAAAGAATACTGAATCCAGCTCCAAGATTTCATTACCCCTGAGGAAATCTCGGATCACTATTATCCAGCCTACAATCAAGAAAGAAGAGAACTCCTTACCCTTTGGAGTCAGTCCCTTGTGGTGCACGTGTTATATAATAGGTAGGCTACTGGCATCAAATTGCAGGATATAATAGGCCCAGCGAGAAACTCGACAAAAGCACGCTCGGTGGATTTATCAAAGCCTAACAAATTGCCTTATATGTAAATACAGAAATAATATGTTATAGGTGGGTTGAGGATGAATTACCAATTTATAGCGGGATCCCTTGGTACCGGTTTATAGGGTGGACCAGTATATGGTGAAGGGGAATTAAGTATCTGATTCCAAAGATGAATTCTTCACTGTGATCTTATTTTGGCTGGGATTACCGAAGGTTTCAGGGTAATAGAGGTAAAGAAGGACGTTGAAAAATATACTTTATTCTAATATTGGCCTATAACGGGGAAAGCGTCACGTCACGAAGTTACTTTGCGAGCGAGTAACAGTCTATATATATATTCAACCCGAAGTATTAAATTTGGAAGCGACAAAACTTGGTGAGCTTAAAATGTAACGAGATAATCTTAACTACTGTAATCTAGTAATCTTGACAATACAATAATCATGATAACTGAGCTGCTCTGACTATATATATTTGCTTATTTCCTAGAGGGCGTGGCCTAGACTCATCATTCTCCACCCCAAAGGCGGAGCTAATGAAAGCTGTGTAAGTCAAAAAATTGCATATCCCAAGTTTATCAATATAACAGGATGCGCTTGTCACAGCTCTGCGATACAATTTCTTTTGGCTACCGGGTATGTTTACTCAGGTGTTTCGTAGACCTCTGTCTTTCGATAAATATATTCCGAGACGTGAACGTGAAATGTTTGTTTACGCGTTTGTCTTATTGACACAGGTCATTTCGCCCTTTCGCGCCTTCGTACATTAGTTGTCCCGGGCTCACTTCTAACGGTCGCTTGCCTTCTATATATATATATATATATATATATATATATATATATATATGATGAAAATTAATGCAATATCGCAAGAAAAGATGAGGAATTAAACCACATTCTCCGAAGACAATTTAATTCAGAACAGTTTTGGTGTATCTCACATCCTTTTTCAACTGACACTGGATAGAAAATATAAGGAAAGTGCTTACAAACATAACACACGGTCAGGTCGTGAAAGATCCCCTCTTTTTTCCCCAATCCCTTACTTGTGGCTAATCAGGGGGGGGGTCAGGCCTAAACATATTGAAGGGCTGACATTTTACTATTTTGTTTATTTGCTTTCGTATTACAGGATTAAAAGAAAATTGACCCTCAGATAGATTTAAATTAGGAACTGACGATATCAAGCTCGATTCTACGATTCTTCTCTTAACATAGTTAGCCGATTTAAATACCATTTTACTTCCATTGAAATCGATCAAATGATTCGAGTCTCTAACATGGCAAAATATTCCACTGCTTTCGCTGCCCACTCTAATATCTCTTTTGTGTTCATACAATCTCTTGTCTAGATTTCTCCCCGTTTCCCCTATATAAACTTTATGGCAATCATTGCATGGTATTGCATATACTGCTATGTTATGATGTTCTTTGGGTTTCCTGGCAATCATCAATTGGTTCAAGGAATTATTATATTTAAAGGCTAGATTAATACCCGCTTTTCCAAATATGTCCTTTAAACTATTTAATTTATTATTAAATGGCAATGTTATACATTTGTTGAAGTCATTAGTGCGGGAAGGCTTATTACCATAGAATGTTTTCCTAGCTGCAAAAGGGGCAGACGATATGAACCAATCGGGGTAATACAAATTAGAAAAAATGGTCCTGATAATGACAATTTCTTCATCTAAATAGGAAGGATGACATATTTTGTATGCTCTAAGGAAAAGGTTAGAAATTACCGATTTTTTAACAGTATTATCGTGAAACGAAGAATAATGTATATAGGCATTCGAGTGGGTTGGTTTCCTATAAACGTCAAGTTTTAATTCATGGTGATCTTTATTAATGAGGACATCTAAAAAGGGTAATCTATTATCATATTCCCATTCATATTTAAATTTGATGGAGACATGCAAATTATTCAAATTATTAAAAAAGGTATCAAAATCATGGCCTGACCGTGTATTATGTTTGTAAGCACTTTTCTTATATTTTCTATCCAGTGTCAGTTGAAAAAGGGTGTGAGATACACCGAAACTGTTGTGAATTAAATTGTCTTCGGAGAATGTGGTTTAATTCCTCATATATATATATATATATATATATATATATATATATATATATATATATATATATATATATATATATATATATATTAACAAATATATTACATTCCTTATTTTTGTATTCAAATTCATAGATGCAAATTAATCTATACATTCTTAATTTCTTATTCCAATTTTAGACATTTATTTTAAATGAGTGGAGTATGCTAGGATTTAATAAGATCACCGCGCGTCCATTTTGTGGAGGTTTTCGCTGGGCCTATTCATTCCTGCAATTTGGTGCCAGTATCCTAACTATTACATAATCCGATTACTGCAATGTCTAATGTGAGAATAAGGAGATGAAAATATCTATGTTAATTTGTATAAATTAATTTGTAAAGAGAATAAAGAAATGGAAATACATGTTAATTTGTATAAATTGAGATGAGGCAAGCGGTCGGTAGAGTCGCCCGCGATAACACACAAAATAGGAACGCGGAAAGCAGATATCAGGTCGGACACCTGAGTCCATATGAGGTCACACATAAACAAACATTCGCGTCCTGTGAAAGATTTATCAGAAAACGGGAGGCTACAAAGCAACTGAGCAAATACAGACTTTGACCAAATGAAATTTTAACATCTGTAACAAGCGATTCCTCCAATAAAGATAAAACTATTAAAAATATGTAGATATATAATACACACACAGGAGCTCTGCCCTAGGGGTGGAAATTAACGAACCAGACCACTGGGGCTCGCTCCCACGGACAAGTCTAGGTCACGGCGCTTAGGAAACGAACACATATATAGCCAGACATTTATTATTTCGACAAGTCCGAAAGACAATCAGAGAAAGAGAATGATTATTCGATAACACCGTTTACTCCTTTGGTAACGTTACGGAATCCATTTAATTCGCCTAAGTTCTGTCGACTTTGAATCCAATACTTCGCGTAGAATAGAAAGCCTACTTATTGACGGCAAAGTACTCGTGACGTGTCACCTGCCCTTTTAATAGGCCAGTGTAAGAATAAAATTATATTTTTGATACGACTTTTTCGAAGTCCTTTACCCCGATTACTGGGTAACCTTCGGTAAGGCCAGCCTGATTCATAACCCTCGTGAAGAATTATTAAGGAGTAAGAAACAATTCGACGGGGCTATAAATTAAGCCCAGTTGCCAAAAGACCTCACCACCTGTCGTGCGCAATAGCAACGAGGACTCTTCAATATACTCGCCATTGTGACTACCGGGTAACTTTTATCTCCACTTCCCTAATAGATAAACCACCTTTAAACCTGACGACACCCCTATAAATAGGTGAATTTCTCCACCTACAGCCTCACGTAACAGGAAAATCACAACAAAGGTACACTGCTTACCCCATAAACCTAAGGAGAGTGAAAAGAGGTGTTGTTCTGCTCTTTTTTTATGTTAAAAGCTCTGGAAGGTGTCAAGGGGCTCGGTGCACAAATACAAAACCCTTTTTTCATGTGTTCAATTATTGGCAAATACTATGCAGAAAAAAAGCATAAGACCTGAATAGCTAAATACCATCTCTCATTTGCTGGGTAGGACTGTATTAATGTAAGTAATTTCCTGGTAATTACACTTTCATTTTTAAAATGTTATCCTTTAAAATGTCATGTTTTCTTCCATTCTTAAACAAAAAGAAATCTTTTGGCGGAGAGACATTTATTTTCAGAAATATAGTTCAATTTACGTTCATAGGACATTTTTATTCTACTTTAACCTGCGACAACACATTTACACTGTATATAAAATATATAAATAGTTAAAAGATTGGTAATACTTCAGATTCGAGGCGCACGGTAGATGGCGCTGTTAGTCCGCTACAATTTTGGGCTACAGCATATCTTTATGACGTCAGACGGTAGCGTCAGATGTGACAATCACTGCGTTATATTTTTTTGTTCTTTTGGGGATTTGTAACTTTTAGTTTATTATTTACTAAATATCTGCGCTCTGCTCGTTTATAGTTTTTTTTTCTAAGTTAGGTAAGGTTTCTTGATGTCTTTTATTGTTTTTTGTTTTGTTTTCGTATTTTTTGTTTACTGCGAACGATAACAACTTCTTACTGGCAACATGGTAGGTTATAAATAGGACCCGTTTAGCAAATGTTTTTCTTTCGTTATTGTGTTTTCGTGCTCTCCATGTGCTTCTTTGTTATTCGAATTCGGATTTACTTTGTATGATTGCGAAAAACTTTTAGATTATTTAGAGGCGCATAAACTAATCAAGAAACCTATAAAAGTAAGAATTGTTTGTTATTAGGTTAGGTTCTTCTGCCAGTAAAAAGCTGTTGGCGAGAAAAAACCCCCAGTAAATTCAAAGGGACTGCTCGTGGGGGAGATATCACTGCAGGGGGAACCACCCTGCGATGATCCTGTGTTTCAATCAATTGGGGGGGGGGTCTGGGGGGCGCAGCCCCCCAGTATATACTCATATACAAAAAAATATTACGCCGATATTGTTCACATCTGACGCTACCGTCTGACGTCATAAGAGATATGCTATAGACCAAAATTGTAGCCGACTAACAGCGCCACCTATCGTGCGCCCCGAATCTGAAGTGTTACCAAAAGATTAATGAAGTAAAAAGGAAAAACAAAATAAAAGGAATAGTGTAAAATTAATAAAAAGTGTTAGTATGTCACTGATAGCAATTCTCTCTGGCTATGTCTGTTTTCTCTCATAACTCTCACACAAACTTTATATATTTAATATTCGGTAAACATGTAGACGAGCGGCCCGGCCGGAAAAAAAAATATTTTTGTGTAAATATTATCGTTCACCCGTGTCATTTCTGACGTCATACCCTACCCACAACTCCTATTATAATTCGCAAAACGATTAAAGGCGCTGACATGATGTAGTTAAAGCATTAACCTCTGTAAACGTCAGAACATTATACAAATTAGGATTATATACTGGGGGGCTGTGCCCCCCAGACCCCCCCAATTTAATGAAACTCAGGATCATCGTAGTGCGGTCCACGCATCGTGTTTAACCCCCCCACCCCACACACGAGCCATCCCCTATAAATGTACTCCAAAAACGTGAAACATTTTGGAACACGGACGAAATAGTACATCTTATCGGCCGGGCCGCTCGTCTACATATTTACCTAATTTTCTTATTGGTTTAGAGTATTTTAATCCACTGCACACTACTCTCTACTTACAAGAAACCCCTTTTAAAAGGAGTTTTCTCTTCACTGCGAAGCCCTTCTTAGGGATCCAGTTTATTTTCATCTGTTCCATAACCTAAGCCCCGAAAACAAACCCATTTGCAATGTTTAATAGAAGATAGGAGACGGTCGAGGGGAACTTAATGTTCAGCGCCATTGCGACGCACCTGTTCTCATGGACCTACCCTCCAATGCTACGACGGCTTCAGGTCGCTTTCTGTCGTCTCCGAATCGGACACACTCGCGGGCCGCACCGTCATTTGATGGAGCGCTCACCTGCGCCATACTGTGAAGACTTCGTTGTCCCCCAGACTGTTCGGCACATTCTTGTTGAATGTCCCAGTCAGGGCGATCTCCGTTCATCCCGGTACCGGGACGAGCGGGTCCGCTACCGCTTGTCCCTTGTACTCAGGACGGGTTCAGGTACATTGACTTGTGGACTTTTTGGAGGATGTTGGCCTCTTCCTTTTTATTTGACTCTTACTATTGCGTGCATGATCTGGATCATGCCTCCTTCTTCTTCTTTGTTGTTTGTGACTTTGGTTTATTTTTCGTTTGTTTGTTTTTGTCTCGTAGGTGAATTGTTTTGTTATTTTTTGTGTTTTGTTTTTATGTAGCCATTTAATAATAGGCTAAATTAATCTCAGCGACTTCTGACATTGGAGGCAGTCGCCAGATTGACAACATAAAGAATAAATATGTTATTATAAAGACCGTTTTTTAATAATCTTCATAAAATTACATCTTAACTTTATATCATTTTATTATATTTTTCTTTTTAAAAATGGGTAATAAATATTTTCAGTTTGAGATCGAATCTATTGGATATTTGGTTGCCATTTCTGTCTTTCATTTCCTTTACGTTATTTGGAATAATCTTTTCTGTAAAGATGAATACTTTGACCTTTATTCTCTCACTGCATCCAAGAGAATGATATAGCTAAGATCTATAAAGGTATAGAAGGGCAAAATTCTCTAAGAAAGATATTGACTGTATTTAGATGAGTGTCTAACAAGACCTCTTTTTGGCATTACTCATGACGGAGCATGAAGTTGCGTCTTTGAAACCGGTCTCCAAGAAGAACTCTACCAAAGAAACTGAGGTTTAATCCCCTTCACTAATATTGAGTTATTGGGGATTGTTGTGGTGGTATAATTGATCTTTAAAGTACATTTTATGCTACACTAACGAGCATTTTCTGGAGTCCATGAAAGAGGACTGATAGAGGACGGATTCAGTTTATTTAGACTCTTTTCAATGTCATTGAGGCTTTGAGGTGCATTTTCCTATCTACAAATACTCACAAAAAGAGAGGTTCAAACGTTTTAAGCACTTGTGGCTTTTGCACAAGCCTCTTCCCGGAACTCTCTGTTAAGAGCTGTAATGTTGCAGGAAGACTCTATTATACTAGTCCAATTATTGCTTTCCCTAGCTTTTGGCATTATCTCTTTCTTCCCAACCATTTACACAGACTTTTGTGCGGACCGTGTCACAGCTATCGTTTGAACATTGTCTTTTGTGACAATTTGTAGACAAAGTGAAAGAGGGTTCAGCAAGGATTTCTTACAACTTTATCATGTGAATTCATATCTAATCTTCCTCACAGGATATTTTCCTCGTGGTCAAAATATTGTATAAAATTGCTCTAAGTCTTCAATAATTATTTGTGATTTTTATCTTTTTGATTTAAAGTAGGTTCGGCCTTGAATGAAGAGGTAGGTTCACTAAGCAGGGCGCCCTTTGGTCTCAAGAGACCCTAGTAGTCTCCGTTTTTCGCTACCTGGATTATGTATAATCGACATATCTTTAATTCCTCTAACCGGTCCACCCCTTCAACAAGCCAAGCTTGTTTTAGCTTTCTTATTTTAATACTTTACTCGTATATTTATGTCAATTCCTTCCTTTGCTGGTGATTTTAATGAGGGACTTTAATCCAATTTATTCTTTTTCAGTACTATTTTTACTATATTTTATTCTATCTTCTACGCTTTTCTATGAGACGTTTCATAAACTCCGTTTTAATTTCAGTTTATTTTATAAAAATAATTTTGTATCTTGCGCCTCCTTTATCGTCTGTTATCTAGATGTCTTTTGCTATCCTGACCTTCAATTTCCTTATCGTCGAAGGTTATTCGTTCGAACCTCGTTTTGTTGGGGCAGTTCTGGAAAGAATAACACCGATTTATCCTCAAATTCATTAACTTATCTGGTAGTGTAATTGAAAAGGGGCTTCTTTTGTTATATTTGTCAAGATCTCCTAAGTTTCCTGTATTTCTTTTTCCTGATTTTATCACTCACTTTCGTTTACTTCTCTTCGCTAAATTTGGTCGCTCTTTGTCCTAACATTAACCATGATTGAAATTTTTCTAAGGAGATTTTGTTTTGTCGAAGTTCACACAATGTACTTATATATGTTGTGCTCCAAATGTTGCGATGTATAACTTATTCTCCAATACTTTTTGAAGAGACAATAAAAATAGAATGATGTGAGTGGTGGGGTGGGGCGGGGGTCTTTTACGTATTTTAATCCCCTCATTCTGCTCATGGCTAACATGTGGGTTGAAAGGCTTCAGTTTAACAATGAAACTGTATCATGAGTTACAAACAGAACTCCTACCAAACTATGACCCCAAGACTCATGATGTTATAAAGGCATCTTGGAAATAACTACCAGGATCAACTGCACGAAAGTTACCCCAACTTTCGATGAGTTTCCTCGGCTTGAAACTGAAAGGTTTAGGGCAAAATTGGCCTCTCTCATGGGCATATGCACCTTCGAGATTACCGCAGATAAAATAAGAGCTGTTGACGACTGGTGCAGACGCTAAATCCTCTCATACAAGGACTAGTGCACTGTGTACGGCCAAAAGAGCGTGGCAACTCTTCTGCATCAAAAAGGAGCATCACAATAGTGGATGTGATGGAGGCACGAGTCGCCACGCTGAGACCGGTGTGCGGGATTAAATTTATCTTCTGCAATTGACACTCGGGTGTGGAAAATTAAATATGGCATCTATATTCGAGCTCTGACCCAACAAATGTGCGGTAGAAAAGCAGAAGTGGAACCGTTTCATCTCCCTACTTTCTGAACATTACAGAGCGAATAATGTTAATAGCGCAGGTACAAGACACTCTAAGTCTCAGAATATGAGCCTCCCAGTTGAGGTGTAGTTCGAATACTAGACAAAATAATCGGTTCAAATCCACCACAACCAGGCGTGTCCCATTTAGGATCATGATCGGGTCGAAGTTATGCCGATGAGAGCGGCGAAACCCGTCCAAAACCCCTCGTTTCGGCCTAAAGAGAAACTCGGTTCAGAACCAGCTAATGTCGACGCTACAGGGTAGGAAACTGAGCAACGCCAAAAAGAACGCAAAAGTCGTCTAGGGAGAGCGTGTAGAGAACATCAAATGTCAACACTACGGTCATATTATTAATGCTCATGGCTAAGTGAGTGGTGCTATGAATATATATCTGCGAAACATCTCCATGTTGACCTACGGTCTCAAAAAGGGCCACCATCACCCAAGGTTGGAATCGATAATCTCGTACGAACTCAGACAGATCAGATCCTGGACCTTAGCTGGAGGCTAATCACCAAACGAGGAGGGGAGAAGGTAGATTCTTAAACGAATGCGTGCAAATTAATTCAATAAAGAAAGTGCAGTTGGCCGTTAGGTTTACTTATGGGTCGCCTACTGGTTCTGGGTAGAGAAAGGTGAAAAACCAAAATATCTTTACTATTTACACACAAATACAATATACATATTAATAAGATTTATCGCACAAATGACATAGATATTCGCGATGACAGTTATGGAGTTAAGGAATTCGGGAGACGAATTGACTCACGAGAGCCCACAAGATGTAGTAGGCTTCGTTTTAGGCTTTGAGGCCTTGGAAGTCGACGAGGGGATCGGGGATTGCACAGGTGGATTACAATCGTAAGTTTAACCTCGAGAATGACGTCTGAGGGAGTATTCGCACCGAAACGAGATCGTAGACAAACCGAGGGGGCGGGGTGCTTTTGCTTTCCTTCTTACCGTCAACGACATGGACGGTGACATGGTTGCCAAGATTTCCAAATTTGCCGACGATACCAAGCTTGGTATGAACGTTGCAAAGGATGGAAATACTGCCCGCCTGCAGGAAGATCTTGGGAAGATTGGGGAGTGGTCGGACACGTGGCAAATGCCTTTTAACGTGAACAAATGCAAAGTGATGCATATCGGCCGCAGAAACCCCCAATCTCAGTATATCCTTAAGGGCACTGCTCTTGAATCGAGTGACACTGAGAAGGACTTGGGTGTAACTATCACTAGCGACCTCAAGTTCTCGAAACAGTGCATCGAGGCAGAGAAGAAAGCCCAAAGGATGTTAGGCTACATAAAGCGCCAGTTTGGATACCGTAACAAGGAGATAGTACTTTGTCTGTACAACTCCCTCGTTCGGCCGCACCTGGAGTATGCCGTACAATTTTGGAGTCCTTCGTTTAGAAAGGATATCGCAAGGTTGGAACGCGTGCAAGCCAGGGCAACCAAACTGATTCCCTCTATCAGACATAAAAGTTATGAAGATAGATTAAGGGAATTAGATATGTTCTCGCTGGAAACCCGTAGACTGCGTGGTCAGCTCATCGAAGTTTCAAAATACTTCGAGGGTTCGACAATGTTGACTACCGGGATATCTTCACACTCAGTGAGAGCAGAACGCGCAATCACAGCTTCAAACTTGAACTGAAGCGATACCACCGTGATCTGTGTGGGAAATTCTTCACTTACAGTATCTGCGGTAGTTGGAACGCACTTCCGACGGAAGTTGTCAACAGTGAATCTGTTGACCAGTTCAAGTTAAGACTAGATAAAGTCTTGCGAATTCGCCGTTAAGATCCTCGCGAGTGATCTTCGAGGTTGCCAACGGACACTTTCGAAGATTGCGCCAAAAGTACCCTCCTTGTATGGACCGTAAGGTCTTCTAGGGTACTTATTTTCCTTGTAGTTCTTTCTAGTTCTCGCGAGTGAACGGAACGGAGTCGAGTCGAGAGGTTGAAGTGTCTTGTACTACGCGGCGAGCCTATACTGAATTTGGCACGGCTGGAGACTGGGTTTATATGTGGTCTAACCGGAAGTGCTTTGCCTCAGGTCCCGGAAGGATTTCTCCTTATCAGAGATAGCCGTGGGAAGGGCGACACCAATCGGGGGGTTTGATATCGCTCAAGGGGGGATGGGGGGACACGGCAATTTCTCCTCACTCTCGGTGTCCAAGCGTGTGCTTTATCGCCCGAAGACGATGAATTCTCCCACGATCAGACTTGGAATTCTTCAATCTATTGTGGCTCCTCGTTCCTCGTGGCGAAATATTCCCCTTATTCCGACACGCACCTAGTATCATATGCCTTCATGAATAAAAAAGAATCCTACTAAAATGTTACTTGTATGGAAAGCCTGGCCATTAGCACTATTTAACAAGAGAAGGGCATCCAACTTTGAGTGGAACTTACGGAAGCCGCACTGCGCAAGAGACAGATGGCATATGCTGCACAGGAAATAAGCTTAGCTAATATTTACCATTTGCTCCATCAACATACATACGCGAGAGATTGTATAAATTGGATGTTAACCAGCAAAGGGCAGTGGTTTTTTCCAGGCATGAGAAAAGCTAATCATGCTAGCCATTTTATAGAAAATTATAAAGATACCTTTGGACCAATTTCATTTAACATAGCTAACGGAAATTCTACCTCACACTCACCTAAGAGTCAAATCATCAAGTATTGGATATCGCCGGGATCAGTTGAGCAAATTGCAAAGGAAACAAGACATTAACCCAAATCGCTCAACGAAGTAAGGGAAATGAATTGTGTACCGCTTCTGAAGGTGGCCAATTCGGTTGCCATCAGTTAACTGGCGACGTTTTTGGAATACTGACGTATGCAGCACTATCTTGGCTAGAGAGGTGGATAAGTTGTCGTGAAAGAATCCGACCCGGGATGTTTGGTAAGAGATGGTTGTACCGTTTTCCTGGAGGACGGGAGCGAGTCATCTGAGAGACTAACCCAAATTCTTTTGACACGTTTTCGTAAATCTGCAAGAAGGGGACCACGCATTATGTTAAGATACCTGTGATTGCAATGGAGACCGGCGGTCGTGCGTTTAAAGAACGCGGAATCTTATCTTCGCTCGTCGAAATTCACATAGGATAAAATCGTTCGGACAGCGCATATAGACATATTGCTTCCCCCAAAACGCTGTTTCACACTCAGCTTGTCACCCGGGAAGTTGACGACGTGCAAAACGGCCAGGTAATTGTTGAATAGAAGCCAAACTGTTAGTTATAGGAGGTGGGGCTGGAGGAGTAAGAATTCAACAGCATCCTCGACCGACATAAATTCCTCTACTAAATAATAAAACTCATTTATTTCCACGAAATCGAGTCACCGTGCTCAATCAAAGTGCAACTCACTACACAGATGGTAATGGCCCAGCAAGATATAATTGAATGGGGGAGTAATCTATACTTTAGACTTCGTTAACCGACCACCCACCCCGCCCACATTTGGAGTGTCTATCTGAAGGGGATAGTCAAGCGCCAATGCAAAAAACAGAGCGGTTCTTGGACAGTAATATATAAATTATTGCAAAATAAGTAAACCACTTTCTAACTTTTTGACCAGTTCTGCAAGCTTCCAGTCACTGATATTGACCGTGTACTCCTTCCAAAAGGGGTGTCTACTTTCAGGGGCTCCAAGAAGAAGTAAAGGGAATCGACAACTACCTTACGATGCGATAGTACTTTGCTTGATCGAAGTAGGTTGAGGGTGGATTGCTTAGAGAATTTTGAGAATATCCTAAATCCAAGTAGAGATGGATTGCTATCATCTGACGGCCAATCGCTCTGGTTATGGGTTTGTCAAACTCAGAAAAACTGTGGTGGTAGGGAAGAGGGACACACTCAACATGGTATCTCAGCGAAATACTTGAGTGGGAGAACGGTATGAAACTAGGGTTCTCAGCTCCTGCCCTTTATCCTCTAGCTTACGGCAAGTGTATTGCAGGAAAAAGACATTGAGGTCTACTTAGAAGGAACTATAGATGCTTTCGTAGAACCCTTGACTTTTATTTGATAGATAATCTTTGGACAGCCAAATTGTGCCGATGGGCATTACTCACTTACGATTTTAATTTGCAAATCCTATAGAAATCCAGAAAGACGAATGTGATTCCTGATGGACACACACATATACCACCAGCAACTGATGTCTAAAGGATCATAGCGGTATTCAACGAGTCAATACTCAAGAGAGCAAATTTTAATACACCAGCAGTAAAATGAACATGATTTTTTCTGAGCTTCCCGAGGGTGTAATTCTCATTGAAATTGGTTGCACTCCTGATCCCCTCTTATAGGTCATATTTGTCCTGAAAGGACTCTTAAGTTTGCATTAGAGTAAAATCATTTCCAGAAAATACTACAGGAATTGAACATTACGATCAGAAATGTGATTCCTGTTCATTTCAAAGGGGCAATGTTCCACAGCGTGCATACATGTAGCGCTATCCCGCATGTTCGCGACGATGTTCAGACATTCTTGGGCTCTTCTTCAAAACCTTCTGAAGGAGTTTTTACAATCTCGTTTTGACGAACCATCTTTCTTGGTACGACGAAGTTATCCCAACCCCTCACCAAACAGCAGCAACAGTTGCAAAGGCGTTCATAGACCGAGTAATTACAAATCATGCCGCCCCAAGGTTCAAATCTTCGCCTACCACTCAAAAGAAAATGTGGTTGTTGAGCAAGGATACTGAAATATCATTGAAGCCTTAAGCAATATGGTTGGCAGCTCATCACAACCATGAGATAATTAATTAGGTCTGGTACGTCATCATCAACGGGTACAATGAATATATTGGTTTGACCACATTTTAACAACAGAATGTCTTTTTATCTAGTGTTAATCTAATCCAATGGGGTTCAAGACGCAAGAACAACAGGATCCAGTTTGCTATTTATTCATTGATTCGTTCTGTTCGGTCGCGGCTACAAGGTTGTCTGATAAACCTGGGACGGGTCGCTAAGGACTAGTTCCTCAGTTTATCTTTTCATTAGTAATTAATAGTGTTGTAGCTGGTTATTAATGTTTTTCTTGCCTCACTTTAAGTTGTTGTTTGATAGGTTATCCCGCTACTGGTCGCTCATATATACGATGACAGCTGGCTACTCACTGGTTTATGACAAGGACCACATCGATTTGGGATATGGTGCTACCTTTAAAAGTCATGATACTAACTCTTCTGTTTCAATTGGTTTAATTTTAGGGTTTACTATAAGCATAAATATTTAGTTATGCGAACCTGTCGTTTATTAGAGTTTCGAATCCTGGCCAAATGGGGAAATTCGCGAAGAGAAACCAAAGCGAAGATTTGGTCGATTAACTAGACGACTTCATGAACCGATCTACTCAAGAGACAAATATATTAGATCAACTGACGAGAAGCCATAATGAAAAGCCTAGTAATATACCGTTTACTGGCATCCTTTTGAGCGTAGAAGCGGAGAAAGTTTTGTATGGAAGAACTTTATTCGTTTACGATTCTCTTTGTGTTTTCAACCTGGAATAACAGGGTAAACTCAATTTACTTCAGGTTGAACCTGATCAAGGTAGGTAGGCTCGGTGAGGGACTGTAAATAAAGTTCTAATGGATATTTCGATAGGAATACATCAGAGACGTGTTAAACAATATGAGACTGCCTTATAAAAAATGAAATGTGATAGAACGGGTTGAGGCCGCGTTAATTTCAACCACTATCACATGTTATTTAAAACCACGATGCTCCCCACGTGCATCTTCGCTTTGAAGCTGGGCGCCTTATCGCAGCCACCTAAGTCAATGTTTAAAGAAGGAGGTTTATCATTCCCCCCCCCGTTCGCCCCATCCGCCAATCACGCCAGATTGAGTTAGGCTTATGGGCAGATAAGGCTTGTTCTCAGGCTCGGCTGTGCATTCCCTCGAAGCTCTCACTCCATTGTCTCCCACGCCAAGGAGATGTCTTGACTATTTATTTGGAAACTTCACCACTAAGAGCAGATTAGAGATCCAGATTTTCTTCGCGAGACATCACTACGGTCCAGTCTCACCTTGTGCACCAAAGGGCCCTTGACCTCGAGATCCACCATCACTTGTCCAGAAGAAGGACAATATCCCTTGAGTGCCAAGGTTCGAGCCTTCGTGACGCCAAGTAGACAAGGCTACCCTCTTGTTGTTCAGAAAGAGAACAACGTTAGAACAGCCATTGTTTGTTGGAGCCCGTTGACCAGTAACGGTTCTCACCCCCCCCTTCCTGTTGTTCAGAAGAGAACAACGTAGAACATCCATTGTTCGTTTGAGCCCGTTCGCCAAGAAACGGTTCTCACCCTTCCTCTGTTGTTCAGAAAGAGAACAACGTTAGAACAGCTATTGTTTGTTCGAGCCCGTTGACAAGAAACGGTTCTCCCCCCCCCCTGTTGTTCAGAAGAGAACAACGTAGAACAGCCATTGTTCTTTTGAGCCCGTTCGTCAAGAAACGGTTCTCATTCCTCAAGACGCCACGTCAGGATCATTTTATTCCCCCCTCCCTTCGGCTGGAACTCGCCAGCGGACCGAAAATTTCTTCACGTCGCCTTCCTCTGCACAACAAGTATTTAACCCTTTTGTCAATTCTATCCTGTGCTTTAAATGGTTTAGCGAACCATCCCATCTCTTTCACTTTATATTTGTTTTACCTTTTTAAATCTTTTAATCCTCGGATTAGCTCGAGTCCCCACGACCCTTTACATTCTCTGTTTATGTCAATATTTTCCGTTTTGTGTGTTGTTGATAGTTATTATTAATAAACCTTATTTTATTAATGATAGCAATATTATTATCCTTGAGCTCAGTTCCACTTCTTAAGCATATCGAAGATACATAATATCGGCCAGCCAGACATCCACGCACACTAAAGATAATTAAAGAAGTTCCCTCAACGAATAGTTATATATGGTATATCGACGAGAGTCCATTCTACGACATATATATATATATATATATATATATATATATACTATTTATATTTGGTATCAAGTGTGTAAGGTTTAACGCTATATCTTTGCAAACACTGGTCTCAGTCGAGTAAAGCATAGTGTTATTCGTTATAATAATAGAGTATAGTAG
Source organism: Ceratothoa steindachneri (assembly GCA_963969495.1). NCBI lineage: Eukaryota > Metazoa > Arthropoda > Malacostraca > Isopoda > Cymothoidae > Ceratothoa > Ceratothoa steindachneri. The sequence goes on along the minus strand of CAXAKS010000012.1, from coordinate 80,678 downwards.
TTCCCTTTTGTTTTAACGATTGCTATCCCCTTTTTTTAAACTTAAGAAGCTGGAGTAGCTCAAGGAACTGTTATAATAATTTATTTGTGTTTTTTTTGTGATTTTAGTCAGTGGTTTCTTAGATCGAGAAACCAAGTACGAATAGGCCAGTGCCCATATTTAGGTAGGCTAATTCTATAGAAGCATAATTCTTGTTGCAAGGAATTTTAGTTGGTTGACCATTGCGCCCCCAAGTGCAAAGATGACTCAGTTCGAAATCTTTAAAGCTCAAGGAGAGTCCTTGGGACTTTCCGGAAAAGAACTAATTGAGTACGTTCAAGAGGAGCAAAGAACAGAAAGAGAAATCCAACGAGAAGAAAGAGAGGAACGGAAAAGACAAGCTGAGCTTCTCTATCAGATTGAATTAGCTCGTGTTGAAGTAGAGATACAGTCAGCCAGTTCCCGTTCCGAAGCCCCCCCCAATCTCTCACTAAAGCTCCTCAATTTCAAGGATGGAGAGGATTTCGGAGCATTTTTAGCCCACTTCGAAAAGATCTTCGAAATCAATAACATGGATCTGGAGGCTGAAGGTGTAGTCAGATTACTTCCCTTGTTAAATTGTAAATTGCGCGAAATTTTTATATCTTTACCATCTGAGTGTACAATTAACTACAGCACCTTAAAAGCTGAGTTATTGGCCTGCTCATAATATGACTCCCGATTTCTACCGCCAAGAATTTCGAGGAGGTCGTATTAAACCCGGACAGACGTTCCGTCAATTCGGATACATTCTTCAGAGGAATTTTAAATTTTGGTTAGAATCCTCAAAGGTTGATCCGAACTACGAGTCCTTAACAGACTTCGTGTTGCGAGATCAATTTTTGGCGTCTCTCCCGATCGAGATCCGCGCGTTCGTCAAGGATCGTCGGTGCCAGACCTTTAAAGAATGTACCGAAGAAGCGGATGTCTATGCTGCAAGCCATAATTTATACCCAAAGGAGAATCGAACTTCTCACCAACCCCCAAACCAGGAAAGAAGGAAGGATTCGCGCCCCTTCCCAGGAAAGCTGACGAAGTTTCCGGGCCCCGTAAAACCCCAAAACTTCATTCCCCAAAACTAACAACGGGACTTCAAACCTCCCGTTAAGATTTCTTCTCCATCTCTCTTCCCGAAGCGACCAATCATATGCTTCACCTGTGGTGTAGAAAACCACATGAGCTGGAATTGCCCCCAAAATTCTAGGCTTAAAAGCGGACCAGCCCACCAAGTTCACCAGATTAATGCCAACCCGGCTTCCCCGGTGGTGCAGACCCAAGCAGCAACTTCGTCCCCTCCGTCAGGCCACCAGGTAAATTTTATTTTTGATAAAAGTTTACAAAGAACTTTGAAATTTGAGGAGGGCAGCGTGAACGGCTGCCGAGTATCGACTCTCGTCAGGGACACAGGATGTACGTGTTTCATCGTGTCCGACGAACTCCTCCCCCCAGTGGAGCCTAACCACGCAAAATTTGCGGTGGTACATGACTACCTTGGGCGGGCGAACCGATTCCCCGTCGTTAGATGTTACCTGCAGTGTCAATATTATGATGGCTGGGCTGAAGTCATTTCAGCACCCATAAAATTCTGTTCTGTACTTATAGGACAGAGCCCTCAAGTAAGCTCCGACCCTGTGTCCCAGGCTGCCCTTACTCGAGGTAGAGCTAAGAAGGAAGCCCAGGAGTCCGTCCCCCTCAGAACCCCGATACCGTCCGAATTCTCAGAGATCCTTAATCAAGACTTTAGGACGGCACAAAAGGAGTGTGAAGCACTAACACCCTTATGGGATAAGGCCCAAAACCAGGACACGGAGACTGTCCGTGGACCCAAAGTCATCAAGTACCTGGAGGAAGGTGGCTTACTTTATCGATCCGCCGAGGACAGTAATAACGCTGTTACTACTGTCCTATGCCTTCCACGATCCCATGTCCCTATAGTGCTCAAAGTGGCTCATGACAGCATTTTTTTCGGTCATTTTAGTCACACTAAAACGGGCCAGCGCATTTTTAAATATTTTTATTGGCCGGGTGATGCAGCTGACATCTTAAAGCATTGTCGATCGTGCGATGTGTGCCAGAAGACGTCCGCTAAGGGGCGGGTCAAACCTACTCCCTTACAAAGGGGACCAGTCATTACTGAACCCTTCTCCAGAGTGGCCATCGACCTGGTTGGCCTTATCCACCCCCCTTCGAGCGAAGGGCACAGCTACATTTTCACCTTGGTAGACCTTGTTACCCGTTTTCCCGAGGCTGTCCCCCTTCGCCGAATCGACAGTATTTCTTGCGCCGAGGCCCTCATTTCCATCTTTTCAAGGGTAGGCGTCCCCAAGGAAATACTCTCCGATAGAGGCCGACAATTCACCTCTGATTTGATGGAGTACGTATGGAAGCTGCTCATGGTAAAGCCCCTTTTTACCACCCCCTTCCGGCCACAGATAAACGGGATGTGCGAGAAATTAAATGGAAATTTAAAATCCATTATTAAGAAGATCTGTGCCAAGCAGCCCCGCGAATGGCACCGATATCTCCCGGTCGCCCTATTCGCCTATCGGGAAATTCCCCACCGTACATTAGGCTTCGCCCCGTTCGAGCTCCTTTATGGACGTAATGTACGCGGGCCACTCAGTATTTTAAAAGAGTTGTTAATCAAGCCCCAACTGGATCAAGAACTCCAGTCATCTTACGCCTATGTCTTGGACCTACGCCAGAGGCTCGAGAAATGCGCAAACATCGCCTATGAAAATGCCGATGTCAATTTGGAGAAATACAAAACCTATTTTGATGTCAGGTCCGAAGATCGTAAATTTAAGCCCAGTGATGAAGTACTCCTGCTCCTTCCCACAGCCAGTAATAAATTACTGAGCCAATGGAAAGGTCCGTACTCGGTCCGCGAGGTACGAGGACCGGTAGATTACCTCATTGGTACCCCAGCAGGCGATAAGCTCTATCACGTCAACTTATTGAAAAAGTACCACTGGCGCGCCCATGGAGATACCTTCGTAGCACTGGACGAAACATTGGCGCTTGAAGAGGATTACCCCGCGGAGTCCCTTAATGTAATCCAGACAGTGTGCATCCAACCTGATGCCGATTACCCTCCTCCTTCCCTACCAGGCGAGCCTTTTGAACCCTCTGACCTGGATATCAACGCGCAGCTGACACCACATCAAAAGAGTCAGCTACAAGAACTATTATGTCAGTTCGACGACGTTATTTCAGAGAAGCCTGGGTGCGCTACTAGTTTCGAGCATGATATCAAATTAACAACCTTAGAACCCGTACGTTCAAAACCCTATCCCATGCCGATTCATTTACGCCAAGCCTTTAACGCCGAAGTTGATAATTTAATTAGTTTAGACATAATAGAACCTTCCACCTCTAGTTATTGTTCCCCAATCGTCATGGTCAAGAAACCTGATGGTTCTTATCGGATGTGCATCGACTTCCGGAAGTTAAATTCGGTAACTGTGTTCGACGCCGAGCCCATCCCGTTGGTAGACCAAAACCTCCACCTTTTTGAAAACGCCAAGTTCATCTCAAAACTCGATTTGTGCAAAGCGTATTATCAAATCCCCCTCCGGCCCGAGGTGAAAGCATATACCGCCTTTGCAACGTAGAAAGGCCTTATGCAATTCAAGCGCCTTCCTTTTGGCCTCGTCACTGCTTGTAGCAACTATAACCATCTCATGAGAAGGTTGTTAGATGGATTTCCGAACGTATCCTTTTACTTCGATAATGTTTACGTCGCTACTCGCGAATGGAGTCACCATTTAACCACCCTATTAGCTCTCTTCGAGCGACTGCGCGAAAATGGCCCCACCATTGGCCCCAGCAAATGCCATTTTGCCCACGAAACCATAAAATATTTGGGTTTCAAAATAGGACAAAGCCAGTTGGGTCCCCAAGAGGATAAGATTAAGGCAATCGCCGACATGCCCCTCCCGATTACAAAGAAGCAATTAAGATCGTTCCTAGGATCAGCTTCGTAGTATGGGCGCTTCGTTCCGAATTTCGCTGCAATTTCGGCGCCCCTCAGCTCCCTTTTAAAAAAGAATTCACCCGATCGTCTATGTTGGAATGATGTCGCTATTTCCCATTTTAATCAGCTCAAGAGTAAGCTCATTTCTGCCCCCATTTTAAAGTTGCCCAACCCGCAAAAATTCTTTGGGATTAAGACCGACGCGTCCAACTAGGGCATTGGAGGTGTACTCCTTCAATACGAGGATGACGGAACAAGTTTTTCCAGTTGCATATGCTAGTCGTCAATTATTACCACGCGAAAAGAGATATGCCACTATAGAGAAGGAAGCTAAATCAATTATCTGGGTTAGAGACAAATTCAAAATGTACTTGATAGGAAAAGAATTTCAGATAGGAACCGACCACCGTCCGTTAGCCTATATTAGGAATATGTGACACTCCAACGGCCGAATCATGCGCTGGAGTTTACTCTTGCAAGAGTATCAATTTAAAATAAATTATATAAAAGGTTCCGATAACCAGGTCGCTGACGCACTCAGTAGGAATGCGTTACCGAATAGCGTAGAGTAATTGTATTCATAGGATTAGTATCTCCATGTAGGTATATACCGTCTTGTACGACTTAAATTAGATTCTCTTGTAATATAATTAGTTAATGTATATGTCTGAATTTTGTAACGCTCAATGTCTATTTTTTTTTGTATGTATATATATTTGTACCCATTAATTTACGTATAAATTATTGTGTCCCGTATGTACTAATTTTATATCATTTCATTGTTCCATGCCCCCTTTTTTTATTAAGTTGTATTAAAGGTTATTTTCCCCTATAATCAAAAGATCAAAATAATCATATGCATTGAGGTAATACTAGTTAGGTGCAGGAAGGTACGGTTGGTACAAGAAAACGAGTTCCCCACAACGGAGCTCTATCGTTGTCCCTTCTCTCTTTTTTTCGAAGTGACAACTTCCCCCGGAATGGAAGGGTGTGATAGAACGGGTTGAGGCCGCGTTAATTTCAACCACTATCACATGTTATTTAAAACTACGATGCTCCCCACGTGCATCTTCGCTTTGAAGCTGGGCGCCTTATCGCAGCCACATGAGTCAATGTTTAAACAAGGAGGTTTATCATCCTCCCCCCCACTTCGCCCATCCGCCGATCACGCCAGATTGAGTTAGGCTTATGGGCAGATAAGGCTTGTTCTCAGGCTCGGCTGTGCATTCCCTCGAAGCTTCCACTCAATTGTCCCCCACGCCAAGGAGATGTCTTGACTATTTATTTGGAAACTTTACCACTAAGAGCAGATTAGAGATCCAGATTTTCTTCGCGAGACATCACTACGGTCCAGTCTCACCTTGTGCACCAAAGGGCCCTTGACCTCGAGATCCACCATCACTTGTCCAGAAGAAGGACAATATCCCTTGAGTGCCAAGGTTCGAGCCTTCGTGACGCCAAGTACACAAGGCTTTTCCCTTGTTGTTCAGAAAGAGAACAACGTTAGAACAGCCATTGTTCGTTGGAGCCCGTTGACCAGAAACGGTTCTCACCCCCCCTTCCTGTTGTTCAGAAGAGAACAACGTAGAACAGCCATTGTTCGTTTGAACCCGTTCGCCAAGAAACGGTTCTCACCCTTCCTCTGTTGTTCAGAAAGAGAACAACGTTAGGACAGCCATTGTTCTTTCGAGCCCGTTGACAAGAAACGGTTCCCCCCCCCTGTTGTTCAGAAGAGAACAACGTAGAACAGCCATTGTTCTTTTGAGCCCGTTCGTCAAGAAACGGTTCTCCTTCCCAAGACGCCACGTCAGGATCATTTTATTCCCCCCCCCCTTCGGCTGGAACTCGCCAGCGGACCGAAAATTTCTTCACGTCGCCTTCCTCTGCACAACAAGTATAAATTACGTAAGCCGAACGTTACCTTTGAGTATTTAACCCTTTTGTCAATTCTATCCTGTGCTTTAAATGGTTTAGCGAACCATCCCATCTCTTTAACTTTATATTTGTTTTACCTTTTTAAATCTTTTAATCCTCGGATTAGCTCGAGTCCCCACGACCCTTTCCATTCTCTGTTTATGTCAATATTTTCCGTTTTGTGTGTTGTTGATAGTTATTATTAATAAACCTTATTTTATTAATGATAGCAATATTATTATCCTTGAGCTCAGTTCCACTTCTTAAGCATATCGAAGATACATAATATCGGCCAGCCAGACATCCACGCACTCTAAAGATAATTAAAGAAGTTCCCTCAACGAATAGTTATATATGGTATATCGTCGAGAGTCCATTCTATGACATGAAATAATCACGCACATTATCAAAGTTCTGGAAATGTAACATCAAATTTATCTTGCTTTTACACAAAAGTTCTTACGTCTTATGTCTCTTAAAAGATAGAAAAACAAAAGTATATGTAGAGTAGAAGTAGAATGGATAGAGTTTGTTAGGTAAACGTGGTGAAAATGAAAAGTTTGAGTGTTGTGCATAGGTGCTGGGTGACCAGCCATCTCTTGAGATTCTTCTTTCAAACTGTTTCTTTTTCTTTAGTTGTTACGTAATTAAAAATGCCCCCACGTCTCTATTATATTTATGTTTATTATTTGTTGATATTCGTGTCTTTCGCAGTTGTGCTCCATCTTTATTATTTTAACACTCCACGGCTTATCTTATCTAAATATCGGTTCAGGTTGTTCAAGTGGTTGCCACTTCGGAAGTTTCCTCTGTTTATTCTTCTATGTTCTAGAGGAATGTCTATAGCTCTCTTTCTCTCTTCGTCTATTATGTCGTCAAGTTTTTCCCACACTTTAATTGCTCTGTTGTGTAGGACTATATTGATTGGGTTCATCTCGATTTCACGATGTAAATCCGCTTGTCTCCGATGTTCTATTCTTCTAGTGTTTGTGATAAGTAGTACCCCACTATTTTGGACTCTTTGGAGTTTGACCATGTTTGTTTTGTGTAGCTTGTTTAATGGTACTGTTGGATACAGGAGTAAAGATTTGCATAAGGAATTGTATATCTTAGTTTTGTTGCATCTATTTAAGTTCATTAGTTGGTATAATTTTGTTACGCCTGATATCGCCAGATTCAAACTTTCTTTTGTATGTTTGTTATAGTCATTCTTTGTTTTTTTCATGTCAAGAACTTTTCCCTCGGCATGGTATTTGTATACTTCGTCATCGACCACTATTCTCGACGTTTTGTTCCTCCCCATAGGTATTATTGTAAATTTTTCGGTGTTAGTACGTATTTTCCACCTTTTTTCATAATAATTTATGTTTTTGATCTCTGCCGCTGCCATTCTAGCGATTGTTGGCGGATGTCTATAAGGGCTATAGTTATTTTGGTTATAAATCTGCGAACTGTAAATAAGTTGTTGATGGAAACACCGGATCTGGTAGGTCCCTTGTATATATTGTGTATAGAGTAGGACTCAGACATCCACCTTGAGGGACACCCTGCCTTAATTCATATTTGGGTCCTTGGTGGTCTCCTATTTCTATAAAGGCCATCCTGTCTGTAACATAGTCACAAAAGACTTTTGTCATGATTGATGGTAGGTCTAGCCCCTTTATTTTGATTTTCAGCTCGATTCTTCACACTTTGTCAAAAGCTTTCTTTACATCTCTTAATATAAGATCTGAGTATTTTTTTGTTGTACTTTGCTTTAGCCAAAGTTTTCACAAGGAGGGCAATTGCCGTATCTGTGTATTTCCCCTCCCTGAAACCGTACTGGCATTGAGGAATTAGATCTTTCTCCTCTAGATGTTCGACCAGTCTTCTGTGTATTAATTTTTCCAGGATTTTCGCTATCACTTCTAAGAGTGTTATAGGTCTCTAGTTGCCTGGTTCAGATGGTGATTTGCCAGGTTTAGACAAAAAGGTTTTTTTACCGCTTTTTAGGGTATCGGGAAAATATCCCGCACTTATTGTTGCATTAAAAAGGTCTACTAATTTGCTTAGGAAAACATCTGGTGCCTTTATCAGGTTCTTTCTTGTTATGCCTGTTTTGCCAGGCATTCTCTGTTTTATAGCTATAATTTTTGCTTTTAGTTCTTATAGCGTTATTGTCTAGAAACCTTGCTCTTCAAGAGACCTTACAGAAGCTACATGATTTGGTGTTATTTCGTGCCTGTTTTCTTCTAGTTCCTGGACTATCCAATCTTCATGATCTCTATCAAAGTCTTCATTTCCGTTGGGGGTAATGTCGAAGACATTGTTGCAGTGTTCCCTAAACATGTTTTCTGGTGGCTGGAGCTCCTTAATTTCTTTCCATTAAGTTTGAGAGTTATATTAGTTTTCGGTTTTAATCTCCCTCTTGCTAAATATATTTTCTGTCAGAACTTGGTTGGGTTTAATTCTGAATCGATCGCCTCCACGAAGCGATCCCATCTAGCTACTCTCTCTCTCTGGTTGCTATCCAAATTATTTTATCCTTTATTATTCTTAGCCTCTCTCTGTCACCCCTTGTGGGGCCATACTGTTCGATCTTTTCTCTAAGTGTCTTATATTCACTTTCTAGTGCAGCAGTTTAGGCGGTGCGTTTAGGGTGGGGACTTGTCCTATATGCTGTTCTCAGCTTCGTCTATATCTTCTAACGTTGCTTCGCTTAAGTCGGGTTGTTGGTAGTTAGCGAGTTCTTCTGCGTAGCCTCGCCAGTCTGCATCCTTATAGTTCTTCCTTAACGGTATACGGTGTTCCTTTCTCTACCAATAGTTAAATTGAAATGCTTGTGATACTAGTAATATTTGTCGTTTGGGAACTCCAGTCCAACTCTTTCTACGACACCTCTTCCTATTAATGTGTCGAGATTTTTTCCTATGTTCTTGAAATTTCGAGTGTATCCGGACACTCTGGACCGAACATTTAAGTCTCCCATGAATACTACTTGGTCTTTTTGGCCAAAGACGTTTAGAAAGTTGTGAACAGCAAAAATTTTCTTCTAGATTTTCGCTACCCTGTCATTACCGTAACTGGGGCCGTAGTCGTTTCCACTTTGACCGCTAGGTAGGCTTCCTCTAGGTCTTGAACTCTGGTGAATTTTATGTTTTTTATGGCCATCGTTACACCATCGTAGTTGATGTCTCGTGTCATTTTTGATAATATATTATAGTTCCATATTTTTATAGGATTTTTTTCTGGATCTACATTAATTATTTTTAATTTTCTTCTATGTTCCATGATGTAGTTAATTACGTGCCTATATGTGCCTTCTTATTCGTTTTAGCTCTTTCTTTTTCGCAGGGTGATTTTGTTTTCCTGCATCTCTTCTTCTTAAATTCTTCTTTTGTTATTATAAAGCAAATTTATTCTGGTATGGTCATTTCACCGCTCCTTATTATTTTATTTACTTCTTTATCCGAGTATAGTCCCTCGTAATCATATTTATGATAACCCTTTTTATGTCAAGAACGAGTTCCTTAGTATTATTTATCAGGAATGGTTTATCTTCTGTAGTGTAGAATTTAAGGTTTACTCCTTCTTTTTCTTGAGTCCGTTCTCCGTCGATGTCCGTTTCCTCATTGTCGTCAATTTGCATGATTTGCTGGGCTCCTTTGATGATACCACTAGTCGTTGGTGCCCCAGTTTCCATGGTTCTCTCCTTTGCCTGTGGTATTTTAGATTTAAGCCTATGGTCTCTAGTTGCGCCTGGGTTTGGCCGCTGTTGTTGGATGCTGCTTGTTGGTTCTTGTGCCTCGTTAACCTTCCCGGACTCTGTTGGGCTATATTGCACATTCAGTACTTGAGCTGACGGAGGATTATCCGGGAAACACATTGGTTCGATTCCGTTGTTACTTAACATTTTGTCCACTTTTTGGAATATGAACCCGGGTTTGCCACGTTTAGTACATGTGCATGTAATATGCAAGCCAGAATGTTCAGTGATTTTTCCTGTTTTAGTTCGATCACATTTTTTGTAGCTTGGTAGTTATCTGCCGTTGCTCTATCTACTTTAGCATACGTTCGGTTCTGTTTCTCTTTTTCTACTTTGGCCTTTTCCCTACGGTTGCCTTCTATTACTTCTTTTTTCAACGGACAAGCCTTTGCCATTGTGCGGTGGCTGCCCCCACAGTTCACACATTTCTTCTGCTGGCCGGTACAGTCTCTCCACGTGTGCGTTTTAGAACTGCATTCAGAGCACCACTTTTCTTCTTTGTTCGGGCAATCTCTCGTTGTATGTTTTTCAAGCGCAAAACAGTTGAAACATGTCAATACGCTTATGAATTCATCTCCTTTTATTTGTTCTTGGCTGATTTTTAAGTTGAAAGCTAATATACCATTTTCCTTGGCCTTTTTAGCCATAGCTGTTTCTCTGTAAATGACCTTAAAAACTTGTATATATTCTTTATCGGTGTTTTTGTTCTGTTCGATTTCATCTATTATCTCGCCAGCACTATGCTCCCCTATCCACGGGTCAATTTGGCGGCAGTAAATAGATTTCTGTGCCTCAACTTGTGGGGTAACTTTGGAGTATAGGCCTATTCAGTTCAATTTTTTATTAGCCTTTTCGTTGAGAAATTTATCGACGTCTTTCTCGGTTTGGCATATTGCCACAAAGTTATTTGAGTAGTCTAATAGTCGGATTAAGACTATTCCGAGTTCTCCGAAGATGACTTTGAAAACAGTGGTCCTTTCAGGTTTTTGCGCACTTTTTAGGGTGCTCAGGGGCACCCCCTTGTATTTTCCATTAACTCGGATTCTTCCTCTTCATTAAAGGAAAAGAGAGTGGCGAAAAAGGTAGAGTTATGAGAGGAAAATAAAGATTGCAGTTATGATCCAGATTATTTCTCTTGCTTATTCCACTACGTCTCGGAAGCCCTACCTACCTAAATATATCCTAGCCCTATCAGTGTTTGCTCCACCCACATAAATCCGCCGCGCACACTGGTCTAACTCGTCCCGGGCTAAGCTTCAGCCTTCACTGAGTTAGCTGCCCGGTTCAGCTATGACTCCCGCTTACGTGGGTATCTAAGGAGACTTGAGCTTCCTAGCCGACACGCCCTAATAAGGTGTTTAAGAAGGAAGTAGATCGTCAGAGGTCAGGTCCGGAGTCAAGTAGAGTCCAGTTAAGAAGTCTCTTCTGTGTAGATCTTGGTAAATACTGATGAATCTTGATGGCCGCTGTAGTTCCGAATGGGTAACGGCAATAAACTGCGGTACAATCTTCGAAAATAAACGTAGAATATCTCTTTTATCAGACAACTGCTTTTCAACTACACAAAAGATAGATGAAGTGAAGGCTTATTTGTGAAAATAGATATCGATATTATCGCAGTTACACAGAAATACGCAGAAATTTCTAATAAGGAACTTTGAGAGAAATTATATTAAATGCCTTTAAAACTTTTAATAGGATTAGATCTAGAAGAAAGGTGAATGGTTGTTTTATAGCTGAAATACAGCTAGTCTCGATAATAAAATTTTCGATCACGAGTTCGGGATAAAAAGTAATAAAATAATTTCATCGTGGTCTACAGGCACCCATTAGAAAGTAAAAAAATACGTTATTTACTTTAACGCTCCGCGCCTTAATCATAAAAAAACTAACTGTCAATAAAGGTAACTTCAATTTTACTAATCTTGATATTATAAATGAAACACTGACAATTCAGGAAATCGACTTCTAGAATTTATGAATCCTAAATTTTTGCATCAAAATAAGACTTTTCGATCGGCGAAAACCCGCAACTTAATTTTATGTGTACACTAAGCGTGACAATTGTTTCTGATATTTTTTCAGAAAGTATACACGGTACCGAAACACTTGTGATCAGCCATCACATCATATTCGATCTACATCCTAAAAATTTGCGCGATAGCTGTCATCTCATCTTAGACTTTGAAACTTCTAATTTTAATCATCTGCATTCATGCTTAGAAGTTAAAAATTGTGATGAACTTTTACTGTGTCCACATTGTAACATGAATTAAGACAACCAAAGAAACTTAAAAAATGACCCCTTTAAATGTTTTATGAAAACTTATAATGGGTTTACGTCGAACCAAAATATCGATTGATGTAAGGGAATCAGAATGGCTATGTCACCTAAAATGCGCACTCTTCTCGTTTTTTTGTTATTGTTGCCTAAGTTAATGTGATGTGTGCAAGCTGTGCAGACTACAATTAGTAAATATAAAACTACAAAATAATACTGAGCGCCTAAAGGTACTGCCTGAACACTTAAATTAATAATGAGAACTCGTGCTGGATCTTAGAAACGTTAAGCTCAGGAAAAAGATAACCGGTCTCCTGAAGTTTACCGTTCAGCCCGAAAAGTAATTAGTAAGCTTAAAAACAGTAAATACCGTTAACATTATAATCAATATTTCCACAAACGAATAAGTAACAGCTTAGTCATATTTTCACAAGTAACTCTCATTTTCGTAAGCAGTTCCTAATTTGTGTTCCCTAAGTAAATAATTTTTTCTTTCCGTTAACTCGAAGAACTTTAGTACCGTTTTAGAAAAGAAACGAAACACATGGATATAATGTTTTAGATTGAATAATTATAAAACTCAGTGTAAAAGATTGTAGGAAATAATTAATATGCAATGTCCTCTATATATAATTGAAATATAATGAATGGAGGATTTAAAAGAGAATTTAGGCTTTGGGCACTAAAGTTAGAGATACGGTAGCATTTGGCAACTATTGAAGTGAAGTTTCCCAGGAGTCACCATGTGAGCTAATTTAATATCGAGATTCATCCCTCTAAATGACTTTAATTTCATAGAAAAACAATTAAAATAACGTCTTTGTTTTATTTCTACTAACGAGGAAATAGTTCATTGGTAGTTCAGAGGCAAATTTAATGTTAATTTTCAAATAATGCAAAACACAGATCATGGAACCCAAACAACGGCTACATCGTCAAGAGATTCAACATCATCCGGATGACCATCCACAGACTCGCAGAGACTCATGAAGGGGGAAGATCTCAATGATCGACTTCTTTCAGGCAGACCTCAAGTTGCCAACCGTTTGGCTATGGAAAAGGTCTTCGGAATTGCTCCGAAGCTCAAAATTACTCTGATGGCGAAGAATAACACTTCGGTGTCCACGGTGTCCGGGGCCGTTAGCGAGAAGGAAGAAGGAGCTTGAAAGGCCTCTTCTTATCCACCGTATACGAGACAACGTCGAGAGCGCTGTCGTTGCCTTATCGACGCCTTGAAGAATCGTGGATATCGAATTCTCATATTTTCTGATGAAACAAAGGAGTTAGTTAACACGGCGTTAGCACAAATTTCTTTTGTTATAAAATAGCACAGAGTTGGAATGGCTTGACTAGGTGTGTCGTTGAAAACAATACAGGAAATATTTTTAAGAATAGAATCGATATACAGATATTACTATAAAATGCATATAAAATATCTACAGAAATAGTTTTTAATCAAATTTTTATCTTTCTTCCCTCTCCCTTTAACTTTTCTCCACCTCCTAATTCCCCCCTTTCTCCTCTTTTTCAAACTGTCCTCAAAGGGATTTCAATGTCTTTGCTAGTTATTAGTTTTGGAATTACAAAGTAACTTACCAATCTTTGGATCTGATCCAGTAATTAAAGATCATCCCTGAAAAATCCAGAATAATGGAATCCATGACCTTTATTGACCAAGGAACTGACCTAAGTCACCAGGAGCAAATATTAATGACACCAAGATATAAAAAAATATATATAACAGATGATGCGGTTAGTGTAGCGAGATAAATGACCCCGCGTGCAGCATACGCTATCATGGGGGACACCCTAGCCACATCCAGGGAAGATCAAGTTATATTTTTTTCCAACTGTCAAAATGTGTTCAAGATAAAGGCCCCCCCCCCCACCGAAAAAATTATTAGATAATTCCCCCTCTTCTGAATAAAGAAACAACAAAACGTCGAGAACTCAAAGTATTAAGCACCTGTTACGAATAGATTTTTTGGACCCGCTAGGAATGGATCCCCGAAACTTAAACATCCCTGGATATGACTTGGGTGTGTCACGAGGTGCCTTAGGCAGCGGCTCGTGTCATGTATTGCTTTACACTAACCGACCAGAGATATGTGGCTCATAGGATACAATCATTGCTTCAAAAGTAGTAGATTAACCTGCCCTAATTTTAGTGGGCGAATAGAGCACAAAGGAAATTTTCTGCAACGCCTCTCTATGAACTTAAAATATTAATGAGTATAATAATGGTTCCTATATGAAGGAACAAACCTCTTAAGTCTATAGCAAAGAGTAGACGATGAGATCCTGCAAGAGGTAGTTAATACGGTGCAAAGCGACATCATATATACTATAAATTTACCTGAAGAGGCATTGGGCCCACATAAATTTGATTTTGATGGTTCCTATAAAAAACCTTTCTTAATTCTTATTGTTCCTAGTTAGCGGTCTGCAATGTAATAAAGAGACCAGGCTAGTAGTTCTTTCGAAACTTAAAGCGAATGACGTTACGGCATATATTATTATGCCTTCCCAATTTGCCTAGCAAATAGGTAAGTTGCATCCAAATTTTAACAAATTAACATTTTGCGTAGCCAGCATGTAAGGGCAGTAGTATTGCCACGGTTTGCCAATTCTACGATGATTAAATTTATTTAGCTTTTGATGTAATTAATCTAAATATTTATTGTCCTTACCAAACTTAAAAGGCTAGAGAATTGTTCAGTTAATGGACTTGTCTAATTCCAAGAATAAATATCATAGAGAGAAACACTTCCAGAAAATAATATTTTACGTAAAAATTTCATTAGCTAAGTAATGGCTTGGTATAAAAGGGGTGGGGGATTTATCGTTTTATGTCCAAAATGACATTAAATCTGCTGCTGCTCAACGTAAAAACAGCCATAGCAAATTTGAGTGACCCTCATAAATTAGAGAAGTAATCACAACTTCTTAAGAAGCCTCATAAGTAAAGTCAAATTCCTCAACTTGTCTTATGTTCTCTTTTGTTGCGAGTGAAAGGCTGATTTCTTCGCTCAAAGGCCATTCAACATAACAAGATTGCCCTCCGTCATTGACCATAAATATTTTTATGGGAAAGACGATAAATTGAATATTTACATACAAATATTGAGAAAATCGCATCTTTTATTTTGCTTATAAATGACTTTCTTACAAGTTTGCTGTTTCTAGCTTTTACCGACACACATTCTCTCTATTAAATATATGTACGCCTAAAATAATTTAAATTGGTACACAATGCTCCAAATCAAATTTGCTTAGCCGATTAGAAGTTTAGTCCAACCAATTGAATTTGCAAATTATTCTAGTAAGTTATGGCCTTCCATATAATATACATACGAGAGGAGGAGCTTGCGCTTCGCAGGCAGATATTTGGTCTGTGACCTACAGCGTATCCGGCTCTAGCAACGGGTTTTTAGTCTAGAAGAAATTAAAAATGTTTCCTGCACATATCTAATAATTTACTCTTAGTCGATCTTTTTTCACATCTATGATTATTTGATTATTTTCTAAGACCAAAGGCAAAAGAATTGCTATTCTTTTAAAATACGAAAAAAGAATCCTCATACCTCATTTTTCCCATCTAAATTGTTTTTAATATTTTCATTTTGATCTACCTTCTTTGTAGATCTAAGTAGCTCTTTCCTCCTGATAAAGATTGATTTTAGAAAGAATTTCAATAATAGATTCGAACTTACGAATAAAATAAACAGCCATTCTTGATTTTAATAAATTTTCTAAACTTCACCTTTAGTAATTGGCTTTGTTTTCAAAAATTCCCCCAAATTCGATAATCATATTTATTTTTTCTGATCTTCACCATTTGCTCTTGCTCAATGTGTACATACAAACTAAGGGGAAAAAATATTATTATTCAACCCATCCCAAAATCCTGTTCTTAAAATATAGTGTTAGGGATTACAATAACATACAAAGTCACACTCGAACTAAGAGGAAAACAAATCAAATTGTTAAAAAATCGCCTTCCTAAAATATCGAACAGAATACCCAAATCTACATTTTCTTGAAAATATTCGTCTGATTTCGATGCAAAGAATATTCTTGGAAATTCGCGTTTGAGAGTGTACAAGTTTCATTTCATAGAAGAGGGAATAAATAAAGATATGAGGAGAGAAATGCGTCCAGCTGCGGCCAAAGGTTTTCGGACACCCGAACTTTTTCTTATTCCGTGGATCTATGGAAATTTGGGTGTAGGATTGCATGCATGTGTTCATCTCATGTGGAAAGCCAAATAAATGTAAAAGTTACCTTATAATATAATGTTATTAAAATGTAAGAAATCATGGTCTCAGAATGCGGTGTGTTACAATCAAAAAACCTTTTATAACGCATCATTTTTTTTATTAAAATGACATTCCATTTCGACAGCATCTGATAATTATATGATAATGATGAAAACGAGTGAATATACTGTGGAGGAAAGAATTCTGCTATGCACACGGCTCAAGCGTCTCAATTGTCAACAAATCCCCCGGAGGCTCGGCGGATCACATTCTGGTGCGGTAGAAGTATTCAAGAGAAAGTGGAAACATCCAACTCGACCTCGCTATGGACAACCCTGGCTCAGTACGGAGCGTGGCAACAGGTCTCTTTGTTGCCTGAGTCTTCGGGATCGTAAGAAACCAGCAGACCAGCTGCACCATAGAGAGCGGCCAGGTTAATGCATCAATCAGAATATTTTGTCGCAGACAATTTTCAGAAAACCTGAAGTCATGTAAAGCCCGCAAGAAGCGATGATCAACCTTCAGCAGAAGCGGCGTTTACTGGCTTTGGCACGTGGTCACAACAACTGGATCATACATCAGTTATGACGTGTCCTGTGGTCCGAAGAGTCTACGTTCCAGTTGTTCTTCACCCTAGGCAAAGTTAGAGTCCTCAAGAGGCCAGGGTAGCAATGGAATCGAGATTGCATAGGGCCAAAAGTAAATCCTGGTGGTGGGCACTTAATGGTACGATGCTGCATGTCAGGAGTGTGATGTCACCATGAATTCAAAGAAGTACCGAGCTGCCATCAGAAATTACATGCTACCCTCATACCGATACCTCTCAAAAAAATGCTCAGAATGTGAACTACAAGGGCACAATGCCACATGTTGCAATACTCTCTACACCATACAGTCGTGTCGGTACAACAATATCATGGTAGAGGACTATCCCTCTCAGTCTGCGGGTATGAATCCGCAGGAAAACTTCTGGCAGGACAGCAAAGAGCCTGAAGGACGTCGTCAGCCAGACTTTAATGAGCAACTAAAGGCAGACATCAGCATGAAGTGAGACAATACCGCACTCTTCAGGTGTCGCCCCTTCATCGACATCATGATCGAAGCATAAATTGTCTCACGACTGCAAAGTGACTCTCGGCATGCTACTCAGATTACTGTGTCAGTTTGGACTTGCCTGTTATACAGGGTGTTCGGACTAAATTTGACGATTTTTATGTCTCCTCTTTTCAGAAATATTTTAAAGTATCGGTGAACAGTCAAGGGCGTCAGATAGCACAGAGAGTAAAGTTTTCTTTCGGCAAAGGTTATCTGATATGAAGGAAGGGAAGCCTTCTGCAGATTGGGAAAGAATTGCCTGCATCAAAATGATTCGCGCCAGGTAATAAAATGCCGACATCATGACTGGTGCCCAATGCTCTGTTAACACTTTAAAGGCTGTGCGACATGACATGAACAGAAGTGAGAGAAATGAACACAACAAGAGTTCTGAATTCATATATTAACTGCAGGAGAAGGTGATGGAAGAACCGAGGAAGGAAATTCTGGTTTTGACGAGATAGGTGGGTGTTGGAGTGACCACCATGAAGCCGGTCCTGAATGAGGACATTCGCTACCACTCGTACATGAGGCGCAAGGGACAAATTCTGACAGCCAAGGCCAAGAAGAATCACTGGACGATGGAAAAAAAGCTCCTGAAAAATCCGAATCATCCTGTTAAGCCTGGGACGATCTGATTCTTCCCAAATGAAAAGAACTTGTGCGAGGACTAGTTTCACAACACTGAAACAACAGGTACCTTGCCCATAAACCATATGACATTTCAATATCATCAAGACCAAGGTGACCTAAGCAGAGATGGTTCTTGAGTGTGTCGCCAGTTAGGGTGACGCCATGCCGCCCCACATGTTTGCGATCGGCCTTGGGCTCAATTCAGACGATTCCGTGGAGCTGCCTGGAGGGGGTTGCTGCTAGAAGTCGAGTCATCCGGAGAGAATCAGACGTGGTTGTCGGAGGGTTTCCACGATTTCCCCAGCCTCACTTTCTCGCCTCTTAGATCCCCTGATTGGAGTCCCATGGATTAATATGCATGAGGCGTGGTTCAGAAAGACACCAACCGCTCTAATTGCAACCCAAGGCCAAACTGTTGGCCAAGATCAAATAGGTATTCGAAGATCTTCCAAGAGACACAGTGAGAAACACAGGTGCCAAGTTAGTTCTGGAATCGTTTTTAGGTCGCGTTGGAAGCTGAGGGCGATTACTTTGACTAAGGTGTTGTCTCTTAGCAAAATTCTAGTTGACATTTTTCAATTTTTTGAAATACATTTATTTTTGGCTTTTATTTTGCAGTGGGTGTTTTTTTTATGCAAACCCTCAAATTAGTTCGAACAACCTGTATGTTGCTGATGTTACAACAAATGAATCAGGTAATTTTAACGGGAACGAACAAAGTAGCGATATTCTAAATAGGCTAGTCTACATATGTAGCTCATGAGGGAAGTGACGCCGTTGTTAAGAACGACAAATATTTTGCATAACAATTCCTTTTTTTGACAAAGAATTTTGTTTCGTTTTCTAATTCAAACCAATAGAATAATAAAAGGTTTTAAAACAAAATGATAACTCTATAATTGAATACATTTAATTAGAAAACATTTTTGAAAGGTTTCCAAAACAGGACGATCTTTCCGTACACATTATTGGAAATTTTAATGATGAAAAGGTGGAGTTTAATTAGCGAATTTTGATTAGTCACGATTTTGCCCAACTTTCAAGTTATTACACTTTTAATTTAATCTAAAGGTTTTAGTGACATTTATTATGTATGAAAACAAAAGATTTCTCTCTCTCTTTCTCACTTTTGACGTGTCAGAGAAACAATTGTAGTAAAATACTGACAATAACGATAAAATCTACACAAAGCGATACACTTTAAAATGAAAGAGGGAGAGAAAAAATATAAAGCCATATCCATAAACAAAACGACAGGAAATATATCAAATAATGATAATTTCTATAATATACATTTAACAGCGAACGATTTTTAAAGATTAAATCGGTTAAAAGAGAGCGAAATTTGAAAAATGTGAGAGCGAGAAAGATAAATGTTAAGAAAGAGAATCCAACACAAAATTTTGCAACTCAGCCTCAAACAAAAGTGTGAGACCACTCTGCGACCTGGTGATGGAAATACACGCCTTCATTGAGACCGGAAGTCACCAGGGAGAGAAATTCAAACTAAAAGCAGAGCTTTTCCAGAGAAAATGCCTCACTCCAACTCAATCAATACTCAGTCTATACCTCAGACATTCCACTATCCTTCAATAAAGATTACCTCAATATTCAATTGGCCACGGACGTCAAGCAAACGGCGAAATGAAGGCAATATGGACTGCATGAAAAATAAAGGGGATAAACGGAACGGGAGGCAAGAGAAAATTATTACAAATAGAAACAAATGTAAAATTTCACCATATTCAGAAAAAGGTTTAGGTTTATCAATGTTGCAGAAGAAAAACATTACATGAAAATGCTAGGATTAACGATCACTAAAATGGGATATACAGCCACGTTACGGAAAGAGTCAACAGAAGAAAAGTAGGGATGAGACTCCTCTACAGACTCAGATCGCTCAATCCAAAGAATAAAAAGATCCATCAATTAATTATTCAGTCAAAATGGTATACCCGGTAATCTTTAAGTAATCTTTAAGTAAGCTATCTCGAACACCATCCTAAGAATATAAAACACTGCTTATTAGCAACACAAGAAGAAGAGTTCTGCGGAGACAACGAGGTATAAACCGAGAAGCTGACCTTAAATCGCTTAATCAATTTATAGAATAGAGAACCAAGTTGCTAATATAAAAAGTAGAGAAATGATAAGAAATTGAAGCAAGCACAGATCGTCCAGCGGGATGAGTGGAGATCAGACTCCGTCTTCTCAACCTATACAACAAAGATAAATCAAGAAGAGGAAGAAATATACACGTGAAAGACCTCCAAAAGGGGTAAAATAAACAGATGGAGACGCCGATAATGAGATAGAATGGTGCAACGTAGAATACCTATAAAAGACATCACAACCTGGAAATGACGCCAGGATCAGGACACTGGATATGACCCAAACTGGAGGATCAGGAAATTGGAAACAGATCAGAAGGATTAATGTATACCCAAAAGAGACTACCCGATTATGCATAAGATTTCTGATTACCTAAAGACATATCTCTATTACTCACAAAACGCTAAACCAGGAGTAGAAAGAATGGACATAAAGTTGGAACACCTGAAAGCAACGCAATTACAATAGAAACACATTCAATTTTGTTTAAGCATAACAAACTTCTCAGGCAAAATAGAGTTTAGCATGACCTCCATACAAACTTTCATTCATTTGGAAACATCCTACTTTCTCCCTACACTTTTTCTCCTATTTTTTTCATTCTGTAGGAGATGCACACTTTATACTCAGGAGAGGAGAAATAAAAGAAATGATGAATATGAAAGCAGTCACACCGTGGTTCTGAACCCACGTAGACCTGTAGGTCTACCAACTTCCCTGTTCACCTATCTTCGCCCCTCCTGTATGTCCAGCTTCGCTATTTTGACTCCTTCCTCTTCTTCTCTATCTTTGTCACCCGCCCTCCCAACCTTTCGCAGTGGAGCCCAAAAGGGCGCCGTGGGTGGGGGCGGGAGTTTTGGGTGGAAGCGGAGTGGTTGGTGAAACGTTTTCTGTTTTTCTTCTTTCGCCTTTCCTTTCATCTATTTCATTTCATTTCATGGAACTGAGGCGACAGAGGCGGTTAAGAGGATTAGGCTCGTCCAGCCGAATTTACGGTGTCCAGCTGCTAAACGGCTAAAAGAATTCTGCTCCCCAAAAGCGTTTTAAAAATAAAAATATGCCAATAAATTTGCCGCCGATATATTTAGGTGGTGATAAATTTATCGATAATATATTAACGCGATGAATTTACGACAATATTCATTTATCAAGCGATATATTTACGGTTGATGAATTTACCTCAACGAGTTTATCAGACATAATTAAGGAGCGGTTAGCACGGCAGATAAGTCAGGGAATTGTGCGGATTTTGTGTGAATTGTTAGGTAAAGAGCTAAAAGATTATACAAAGGTCCCAGCAATTGTATTTGGGAAGTGGATTCCTTAAATTAAAAATCAGTAAAAATTTCTGAAGAAAAGCCCCCTCCCCTGTAATTTGTTTATAGCTCCTACAGATGGGTTTTGGAATAGTCCGAAACGTTGAGATTGAGGATTCGACTCGCTTGCTTTGTTTCATCCTTCTTATATATATATATATATATATATATATATATATATATATATATATATATATATATATATATATATATATATATATATATATATATATATATATATATATATATATATATGCAAAAATAATCACCAAAAAACACGTGATCTTAGATGCTTAAAATATCCCACAGGAAAACACTACACAGAATAAGCACAAGCGCTTTCGTGTTTACATCATCAGGGGCAAAAGAACAATGAAATAGATAACAGTTAATAAACAGAGAAATGTGACGTCATTCAAACGTACCGACGAACAAAGACAATCGTTTAGGAGAAAAAAAACAACTGACGAACAAATGAATAGCCCATCCGCGGAACTACAATATACAAATCAATTCAACAAATTAAATTTATATTTCAAACAAATATTATTCAGAATCCAATTATCTAATTTAAATAAACCTTCACTTAAATTGAAATTAATGTTATGGGAGAATTTGATCATGGCTGATTCCATTAAATTTCTTTCAATAAAATTGGGCACAAAAATAATGGATTTCGCATTAGACCAATCTATTTGATGGTTCAAAGTAGATTGACGAATAACGATGCGGGGAGCGTCGGCTTTTTAAATAAAATATCGCAGTTATATCCCATTCGGAAGGGCGAGGAACATTGCATTTGAAGTTTGCCCCGTTCGACAACAGTACTTATGTTGTTTAATTCTCACATGTAGGCTTTTTGTTGACTGGCCTATGTAGAAACCTATACAATAATTGCTCGGAATTTTATAAATGCAAGCCATTTTATTATGGGGATAATTCTCAATAATTCCACGTTAAAAAAACTTAGTAACTAAAAATTCATCAATCTACTTTGAACCATCAAATAGATTGGTCTAATGCAAAATCCATTATTTTTGTGCCCAATTTTATTGAAAGAAATTTAATGGAATCAGCCATGATCAAATTCTCCCATAACATTAATTTCAATTTAAGTGAAGGTCTATTTAAATTAGATAATTGGATTCTGAATAATATTTGTTTGCAATATAAATTTAATTTGTTGAATTGATTTGTATATTGTAGTTCCTTGTGAATGTAATTGTGAAAGTGAATGAAGCGGAAGTATTCTGCAAGGAGAACCTCTTTCATCATGGTTCTATTATTCTCATCAACAAATTTTAGCTTGAAACGAGGATGAAGAATCATTGCAATTTGAAGACTACCATTTCCCTTATATTTCTCAAAAAGTTTCCGAAAGCCTGTTTTGAGTTCTTCAACGATAGTTTTTATTCCTGTTGCTGTTTCATATGAATATTCAAGAAACCTTTTCATAGAATATATGAAAGGTATGATTTGAGATAGGCATTCACTCTCTGCACTCAAATCCTTCGTAGCTTTTTCAAATTGTTTCATTATGCAGACGAGCGTTTCAGCAAGTTTCTGCTGATTTTCTGTTGGAGCACTCCGATTTCATTCAATGCAATACAAAACTACAGCTTTCTTTTACTCGCAAAATCTTCAAAGCATTAAGTATGCTGAGTTTCACCTTTTAGAAACATTCTGAATAATGACATGTTCTGGTAGATTTGGTTGTTTCTGTATTTCTTTAGATTTTGCAAATCCACTTGTAGAGTTGTGGAAATGACCTGCTAATGCTCAAAATAGAGCAAGGATATCATTTACGGCCCGTTATTCTTTGAAGAGCTTGTTTTGGATGCAAAGTTGCATTGTGTGTATTGCACAAGGCAAATGCTTATTATCTACCAGCTCTAGCTCTCTAATACCTGTCAGAACCGTAACTGCATTATCTGTCAAGATCATGTGTAGTTTTTCTTGTCAGATTTCCCATGTTTGCAATGAATCTTTTAAAAACATTCAGATTTTACTGCCTGCATCAACATCGGGGAAGTAAGTCACTTGGAAGATGAGATTTTTGATTTTAGAGTCATGTGTCAAAAATCTAACAGGGATCAAGGCTGAGGCTTCACACACTCCAATCCTGGTCCTGGTTAGGAATGAAGCCTGAAATTTCTCCCCCTCTCCTCTTCTTACTTTTCAGTCGTTTTCTTCATTTAACCTGCAATAAACCATCTATTTTTCAATGCTTCCCACAACAAAAGTAATCATATCCACGCTTATTACAATTAACTGTAATTTTCGGTAAAATTTTAATTATCTAATTATTAAACAGGTTCAAGAGAGAAAATCTTTTCCTAATACTTGAAAATATATTCAAGCTGAAATGGGATCCAAAATAGAATTAGAGAGGCTTCAAGAGGCTAAATTTGAAAGGGCCTGAAGATTTCTTTTTAAAAAAAACATGACAACAGTATTTTAGCGTCTTAGATGTGTGATAGATATTTAGACATAGATTATAGCTAGCATTCAGGAGAGAGTCGTAA
Organism: Ceratothoa steindachneri; assembly: GCA_963969495.1. NCBI lineage: Eukaryota > Metazoa > Arthropoda > Malacostraca > Isopoda > Cymothoidae > Ceratothoa > Ceratothoa steindachneri. Next base: position 56,804 of record CAXAKS010000012.1, on the reverse strand, counting down.
AGCGTAATGAGATTACAGCATCTTCGGCTCGCCTCTTCGTCCTGATCTTCACCGAAACGAAGAACCTTCCAAGAGGCTTTATTTCTCGCACAGATTTTCCATGGCCGTCATGTTTGAGGTAGGTAATGATGATTAGGGACTAAGGTGATAGAGGTAGGTAATGATGATTAGGGACTAAGGTGATAGAGGTAGGTAATGATGATTAGGGACTAAAATGATAGAGGTAAATAATGATGATTAGGGATTAAGGTGTTAGAGGTAAATAATGATAATTAAGGATAAAAATGGCAAAGTTCGAGTCACTTATAAATGTAGAGAGTGCCGAGGGCAACCGAGGAAAGAGTTGAAATAGTGTTACTCGACGGAGCTTTCCATTGTCTGTTAAGAAAGTGATCAGAGAACTCTCTTGGTGGGAATTAGCTGTAATTTGCGTAATGTAAGGGATTAAAATCCGCCTAAGATTAATTAGAATTTAATTTTTCCAATATTCACTAATTTTCTTTATATTTTTTGATTGTTGATTCTCCTAAGAATAAAATAGTCGTTTTCAGCCACGCGGGGCTCCGGGGAGAGCAAAACAAACCAGAAATATCTACAGATTTATTGCTATAGAATTTATGATGATTAATTGTTATTTCACTTGAACTGAGTGTTCAGTTGAAGGAGTTTGGCAGTCGCACCGAGATGAGAGATAGATTGTGTGTGTGTGTGTTCGTGTGTATGTGTGTGTGAGAGAGAGAGAAAGGAAATTGTGACCGAGCAGACGGTCTTAGCGATTTTTTTAAATTTTAAGAGCTCATCTGGCGACTGCCTCCTTGGGCATAAGTCGCCGTACTTACCACTGCCTAGTACTATGCTACTTTAAAATAGTAACATGAAGAAAGAAAAAACAACAAAAATAAAATAAAAAAAAGGAAGAAGGCAAGCTCCAGCGTCGGGGGAAGGTCCGCCTCCCCCTGGAACGTGCGACCTACAAAAATAACAAAAACAAACAGAAAAAACAACTAGTTAAATAAAGGGGAGAAGGCCGGCCGCCACCCCAAAGTCGGTAAGTCCACCAGGTAAAGTGCACGAACTCGTCCAGAGTAAAAGAGATAGGCGGTAGCGACGACGCCCATCCCGGTACCGGGACAGGTAACGTGCGCGAAGATTGCGCCGAGTGAGACATTCAACTCGTGGTGTGTCCTGCGAGTGTCTCCAATTCGGAAACGACAGAAAGCAATCTGAAGCCCTCACGGCATTAGGGGGGAGGGCTATGGGAACAGTCGTGGCGCAATGGGACGCGACTTTAAGTTCCCTACAACCGTCTTCCATCTTCTTTGCTAAGCAGCCCGAAGAGCTGCCCGTATTCCTGCCAGGTAGTCAGTGTGAGGAAGAGCGAAACGCTGGTCTGGTCGCTCAAGTCTCGCGAACTCTTTGGCGCCCTCATCGGCGCACTCATTCCTCGCAATTTCTACATGTCCAGGAACCCAGCAGAAGATAATCTCGACATCCGCCAGGCTCGCCAAAACCGTGGCCTCACGGATATCGCGAAAAAGGGGATGCGGAGATTCCAATGCCCCGAGAGCACTCAGGGCGCTTTATAAGTCGCTATAGATCACAATCCGGTCTCCGAACCGGCACGTCGCGTTATCTCCCGTACCGAGTGGTGTATTGCCACCAGCTCGGCCGTGAAGACAGACGCAGCGCCTGGCAGAGCCCCGCTGACTTCAAACAGAGGGGATACGGCGTGGAAGCCGACCCCCTCTTGGGGCTTAGAGCCATCCGTATACACTGGCACGGTTCCAGCGTGACACGAGGTGTGGTCCAAAAACGTCAAACGCAATACTCCCGGCGCTGTACAAGCTTTGGGAGCAGAGGCGTGGCGACAAATAGCCGAAGGTCGTACCCTCCAGGGTGGCCTCCTGGGCTGAACCAGGGGTGCCACCGGCCTGGGAGCTATACCTAGCTCTCGAAGGAGTTTCCTAGCCCTAAACCCAAAGGGATTAGTGTATGACTGGCGTTTCTCGGTGGGATAGGCACCGTCAAAGTCAGCTGCTGATGCAGTGAGAGCTGTTGGCGACTGGGGAGGCGTTGGGCTCGCGCATACAGACGAATAATGCACTGTGCACGGTGTAGAGCGAGTGGCATCTCCCCAGCATCGAAAAGCAGGCTCTCAATGGGGAAAGTGCGGAAGTCACCGGTCGCCAGGCAAAGGCCGTGTGGTGAATCGAGTCCACCTTCCGTAATACACGCTCAGCTGCAGATGCATAAAACTCACATCAACCGTAGTCGAGCTTCGAACGAACAAAGGATCGATAAAAAAGTAAGGCAGTAGCCCTATCCGCGCCCCAAGCGCTGAACGTCACGGAACGGAGAATATCCATGGCGCGGGTACAAGAGACCCTAAGGCTGCGAATATTAGCCTCCCAGGTGAGGCGTCGGTCACATACAAGAACAAGGAACTGGTGCGATTCAACCACTTCCAGGCGTACCCAATTGAGAAAAAAGTCTGGGCCAGGGTGGAGCCGTTGATGGCATCAGAAGTGCACCACCTTAGTCTTTGTCAAGGAAAACCGAAGCCTGTGCGCTTCGGCATAGGGAGAGACACGGTTCAATGCCTGTTGGGCTCGACGATCCAGAGTTGGCATTTGGGCAAAAGAGATCGAAAGGTCCTCCACGTATAACGTGGCGAGAACATCTTCCCGGTGATTGGTTTGTAGTTGTTTAATTCCGACTTTCATTTCTTTGGATAGAGTTGACCAGAAGCTTGAGAAGCTGCCATCATTATCTTCCATTCATTTAAACGTTTCACAAACCAAATTGCAACCATCTCAGTCAAATGTTCGCCCCTCCTACCGACCTATAATGATATTTACGCCATATTTTCTATTGATGGTAGATGAATGAATGCTGTAAAAACTTGGTAGGAACTTTGGTAGTGAGAATGGTTGTGAAATTAAGACGTGGCATACAGACAAATGTTTATTTGAGAGAAGTTACAAGAATGAAGGTCGATTTTGACGTCGTTCTTTCCTTCCTTCTCTCGCGCAAACAGAGGAGTAGAATTGAACGTTCTTTTCTTGGGGTGATATTTTTATGTGGGTTACCATTAAATTTATATACGTCAAAATAAGCATTAAACACGAAAGTAATCGGGAACTTAATGTGTATTTGATGAAAGGTTGCACCTAAAACTAGATAACAATAAAGTATAATTGCAGCCATAACAAGAAAATAGCATATCTTATACAATTGAACAAAATTGTAATAAGAATTGTGCATCTAATTGTTCTGAATGATTTAAACACATCTTATTTCGAACATTTCACAATTTTTTTTAATGTTGTGCGAAGGTGTGGGAAATTAGATCGAAATCGAAAATCAATAAAATCGATATTTTTTTATAGAAATCGAAACTAAAGTGAAATCGAAAATATTAACCACAACTGAAATCAAAATTGATACCGGTAAAATATTCCAGTTAAAATTAAGATATTTGTTGACGAATTTGAAGGAAACGACTCTACGAAGAATGGCAAAAATGAAACTATAAAATAAACATGAACAATAAACTTTACGCTTGGCTGATATTTCTCCCTTTCCACTTTAGCAGGTATTAAATATATATTCGGGGCTCAAAAGATTCAGAAATGGACAGTGATTTTGGATTTAGAAACGGAGACCAAAAAGATTGGAAGCTAAAGGATCATTGAGCATTTATTGCCTTTTTGTCGAGGAAATCTTATATTCTTTCACCTCTTTCTATTACATTAGGGGTTTAACACAGCTGAAAAGAAGAAATATATGTCAGTGTGGATTTAGAAACACGAAAATATCAGTTTGCGTAACTCAGTAACGGATGTTCGAAAGAGATCTTTCCACGTGCCAAGGATAGACGCCTCGTGTGGCGAATTTTGCACGAGTGCCAGGGTTTGCCGACGCCGGCCCGAGTTCATGAACAGAGGGTGCCGGAAAACAGTGGCGAAAGTTATTAGTTTTCGACCCCAAAATCTCGGTCAAGGGTTGGGAGGCAAGTAGAGATATCGCCAGCAGAAATAAGATTGAAGTAACATTGATTAAAGAAAATTCAGAAAAGTGAAGAGATTGTGGGTTGGAAAACTTAGAGAATTGAAGACAAGCGAAGAAAACACAAGAGAACATGTAAAATAAAACAAGTGTAAGCGTTGTTTAGGCCAACAGGGGAGGAATTTCATCTTTTGAGTGAACTTTTCAGGATTCTTTTTTGCATGAATCTTTTTCAAAAATTTATTGCGTTTTCTTCCAATTTATTTTAATAATCAGTGATAAGAAACAATGGATAATACCACAACCGTTCCAACCATACTCTTTATCATTCCAGTCCTTGTTTGTGGTTAGGAACCTACGTTAATGGGGTATTTGAGCACCCCATCAAAATGAATTTGAGAATAATTCCCGAATTGGCAACTCTATTCACAGGAGGAGGTTTTCGTACCTTCGCAAATATTCGATCGGAGGAAAACCCGAGATTGAATCATTCCTGGCCTGGGTTTTGCGAGCTGTGTTAAAGGTTATTCCTCTCTTGTGTACATTAAATCCATGGTGCTAATAAGGTAAATCTTTATTTAGGTTGTCGTTTTTACCTTTTCACAAAAAATCATTTGATGTATAAATAATGGATTGTTGCTATAAACCTTATTTTTTCCAAGGGAAAATTCTTACATAGACACACATAAATATATTATACTTTAGATATACTTGACTACATATCTTCTGTATGTGTCTCTTTACACCACTAGACACTACTGAGAATTGATGGATGGTTAGGAAAGGAAGAGACAACGTGATGGATGATAAAGTACCTACATATATCAACCGCTCGAAAACGTTCTCATTCTATCTTCCGAGAGATTGCAGGGCCATAAGGACCTACTGTTCATGTACAACCACCTAAAGAATCCTGTAGAATCTTCATATCTCGTAAACTGGTTAATTAATGATTGAGGAAAGTAACCAATTCATCGATGGTAAAAACAGAACTAGCAGTAAGACAATAGTTTAGAAATCGAAGCCTTACTTGGATTAGAACTTTTTGTTAATGGTTATCACAATAAAGGATAAACCTCCAGCATCTATGCAATCATGATGGCAACGGGGCCAATATATTAAAAATGGCAATGTCATTGGATCGGTTTCGCGTTCTTCAGTGTTTCTTAAGATTTGATGGCATGTGAAGATGGCAAGTGGATGAGGTTGCTACATTTAGAGACCTTTGTAGATCTGGTTGTTGAAAGTGGTCGAAAGAAGTGTTCTGTAAAACAACATGTAACTATTGGTGACACGCTTGTTTCTTTCAGAGGAAAATGTCCTTCCAGACAATATACAAATACACCCCAACCAGCCAAATATAGGAATAGGATCCAGGAAATGACTAATACAAAAATATGCCATCAAAATTGTAAATATATGGCAGAAAACAGCCTGAATGCTCATTCAAAACAGAAAGTTTGGCTATAGTTGTAGTTACAAATCATGCTGAAACCTCATATTAGATATCTATACCACTTAGCCACTACTCAACCAAATGCTTTCCAATCATAAATTGATAGCGGTCGGTGCAGTCAATAAAACCTAATATGAGATTTCTTAGTAATTCATAGCCGCAAATCAAAGAAATACTCATAACAGTAGTGTGGGGATTTACATACAAATATGGCGACCCTAGTCTCGTATAAAGCAGAATAAGAATAAATTGCCATTCTTCTTACCAGTATGCAACATGATGACAAAATTATCCCAAATTCTGCTGATAAGACCCACCCTCAGATTATCACCTGCTACAATTCAACTAAAGGAGGCATTAACATATTCGACCAGATGCTAAGAGAATATTACATGTCAAGAAATAGTTGTTATCGGCCCATGGCAGTTTTTTTACACCCTCTTGAATCTAACACACATAAATCACTACACTCTAAGATGTCACACTTTAGGAAAAAGCTAAATTGTCATGTTTCATCAAGGCTGTTGCCATGACACTTATCAAGGATGGTCTAAAGTGGAGGATGAACTAAATTGGGCTGAAGAAAAAGATATTCGAGGACCAAATAGAAGAATCTTGCCCACAAATTTAGGGCCCACAACCTTCCCTCAGGCAAAGGTCTGGCGTGGGGCAAAGCGACATACCTTCTTTGACAGATCTGGGTAGCGCAAGGGGAAGACTCTCTGTACCACTTGTGGTAAGCATGTATGAAAAGAGCACAGTAAGTTCCTTGTCAATTGTATGGTTGCATTGGTTCATTCGGTGATGAATCGGAGTGATATGTAAGAGTAGTATTTTCAGAAGAAACAACATATTCATAGTTTTATAATTAATATTAATAATAATACTGAAAACAGCCCATATCATTCATAATCCTGTACACAAAAGCTTTGAATTTTTCGTTCCCTTGGAATTTGTTGTTTAATACATTTGAAAACATTTATTGAAAAAATTAAGATTTGATTAATTTTATGAGTTATTTTAATTAAATCAATAATCATGTTCATTATCTTGCTTTATTTCCAAGAATTGAATATCAAAATCTTAGGATATTATTAACTTTTGTTCAAATATTTGGTTAAAAAATTCAGCCAGAATTAAATTAATATGTTTAGTAATGAGTTGAGAAATATGTCAGAAGACTCTACTTTAAAAACTGTATATAATAAGTTGGGGTATTTTAATACCCCACGATAATGCCCCATGTTAAAAGTTTGCAGGTCCGGGCTAAAACGGATACTAACTTCCTTTTCCGTCTAATTTCCCCACCTCTGTAGGTAATTATTTCTCCGGTAACTTAAATATGGTAAATGTAGTCGCTATTTGCTCATAGGTTCGAAAATGGGACTTTAGGCTAACCCCATTTAATCCATTGGTTAGGATCTTATAAGAACCCCCCCACCCCCCACCCTCCGAGAACATATTAATAACATAATGTCGTGAATCATCATTATAAAATAAACTAAAATATTTAAGTTAGGGTAATTTCATGAGCGTCGAATTTTTCTGGGGGAATTTTGATATAGGTCATGGTGTAATTGTAAGACATGGCATCATGGTCAGTTGTCTGGTAACCTTCACTATATGCTCTTCAGGTATTGCCTGTCTATCGCCTGCCTTGAAATATATTAATTCATTTTATACTTAAATGATTTAGCTGTAGAGATATGAGGCAATTGAACTCTGCAAGAATTCTGCTAACGATATTTTGGACTGACTATTTCACCTTTACCCGACTGATTAAAAATTGAACCACCTTGATTGAAATAGTTATTTCTCCATTGTTTTTCTTGTTTAATTTCAGGAGTAGGGTGTTTACTGGTGTTTAAGATAATCTATATCAATAATAAAGATAAGAGAGACGAAAAGCTACATCTACCTATTACAGGGAACGCCACAAAACTTGTTAATCACATACTCATGATATTTAGAATGAGCTAGGAATTAGACGGTTTCTAGCCCATGTCTTTATCAGAATTTTTAAGTAATAAAAAACTCCAGGATTCCCAGAACCCTCCCATGATTCCCCGGAATTGTAATCTTTCGCGACTCACAAAGTGCCCTGAGTGCTCTCGGGGCATTGAAATCTCCCTCCCCCCCTGGTTCGTGATATCCTGACCCCACTTTTGCCATGAACCGGTGGGATGTCGAGATTATCTTCTGCTGGTTCCTGGACATGTAAGAATTGCGGGAAATGAGGGGGCCAAAGAGTCCGCGCCGACTGGGCGACCAGACAGGCTTTTCACTCTTCTTCACACTGACAACATGGCAGCTCTCCGGGCTGCTTGGCAAAGAAGATGGGTAACGGCCCATGAGAACTTAAAGTTGCGTGCTATTGCCCCATGACTGTTCCCATGGACCTACCCCCCAATGCCCCGACGGCTTCGGGTTGCATTCTGTCGTCTACGAATTGGACACACTCGCGGGACGCACCGCCATTTGATGGAGCGCTCCCCAGCAGCTTAGTGCGCTGATTGCGTTGTCTCCCAGACTGTTCGGCACATCCTTGTTGAATGTCCCACTCTGGGTGATCTTCGCTCACGTTACCTGTCCCGGTACCGGGACGAGTGGGGTCGCTACCGCTTGTCCCTCGTACTTGGGATGAGTTCATTCACACAGATTTGTGGACTATTTTACTTTTTGGAGGATGTTAGGCCTCCTTCGTTTTATTTGACACTCTCTGGCGTTGGTCACATGCTCCTCCACCGGGAAAAAGCGGGCCTTACTCCAACGCCGGAGAATGCTTCCTTTTTCTTGCTTTTTTGCTTCTTATTTTGTTTTTGCTTTTCCTTTTGTCTGTTTTTGTTTGTTATTTTGGTGCCTTTTGTGCGTTTTTTAACCTAACCTAACATTAGGCTATTGATGATTAGGGCGATTTATTTCCTACTAGAGAGTTGCTAGATTATCCCCATGTGATTGCCATTTATTTAAATCATTACAACATTTCTCACCATGTGATTGCTATTTATTTAAATCATTACAACACCTCGCCCCATGTGATTGTCATTTATTTAAATCATTACATTTCTCACCATGTCATTACCATTTAGTTAAATCATTACAATATATCGCTCTATGTGATTGCCATTTATTTAAATCATTACAACATCTCGCCCTCTGTGATTACCATTTATTTAAATCATTACAACATTTCTCACACTGTGATTGCTATTTATTTAAATCATTGCAACACCTCGCCCCATGTGATTGCCATTCATTTAAATCATTACATTTCTCACCATGTCATTACCATTTAGTTAAATCATTACAACATCTCGCCCCATGTGATTGCCATTCATTTAAATCATTACATTTCTAAACATGTGATTGCCATTCATTTAAATCATTACAACATCTCGCCCCATGTGATTGTCATTTATTTAAATCATTAAATTTCTAAACATGTGATTGCCATTTACTTAAATCATTACAACATCTCGCTCCATGTGATTGTCATTTATTTAAATCATTACATTTCAAAACATGTGATTGCCATTTATTTAAATCATTACAACATCTCGCCTCATGTGATTACCATTTATTTAAATAATTACAACATCTCGCTCCGTGATTGCCATTTATTTAAATCATTATCACCTAATCCAAATAGTAAAATTTAATGTGAAATGACGGAGGCGGAAAATGATATAAATTCATTTTTCTTCTAAAAATTCAAAAGAAAAAAATTCAATTGTTAATTAAATGATTTGCTACCATTGTGAATAATGAGGGAAACTGTTAAAAAATCAATTTTGGAGGTATATTAACATCATTTTAATTTCATGTTAATAAAACGACATTAATTTCTTGATAAGCTAAGAATTACCATCGGTTTTAACAACGCTCGTCAAACGTTGCAAGTAGGCAGTGAATGATTGAAAACACGAGTCGGGTTTTGAGGATAAATAAGCGTTGATTTCCCGATGTACTTTATTATTTCTCCAAATGTGTAAGTGACGTTACATTGGACGAAGCAAGGAATCACATAAGAATGCGACATCAAAGCTATAAAATAACATATTTTAAATTAAAATTCGGATAAGTACCTTAGATTCTGCCAGGCTCTCTTATTTTATAGGTTAATCAAGATCCTCCTTCGCGTAAAGTGAATTAAGTTGGGAAATTCTCATTTTAGGAAATTTCCTACTTATAAGCAACCTCACATTTACCGATATAAATGGTTATTTCCCCTCAGGTATTTATTTTCTATGAGCGACGATCAGATTAAATTCCTTGTTTCCATCGTCCAGCACATCCCCGCTTTATCCCTTTAGCGAAGAGGGGATTAGCTCACAAACTCCCTCCCGGCAGCTAGGTTCTTCAGTTGAGTGAATGTGCTGTTGTTGATATTAACTTCCGTATGAAGGGAGAAGCGTCTACTCTCCGTGTTATTTCACTCTCCGCATAAACTGTCATGTTGGAGAGCTGTTTTACTAGTCTCCTCAGGATATAACAATCTCTTTCCACTGTTGTTTTATGTGTCGCTCCTTTTTATTAATTTCTGCCTTGGCATTTGTAAAGAGAGAAGGATCTTGTTGGATCAGATCGGCAGACGCAGATCCAGGCAGTGGCTATATGGCCTAATCGAATGGATCCAGACTGTCTCGCCGAATGTGTAGAAGGTGAAATCAGGAATGAATGGGTGTTTGTTTAATGCTGATGAGAGGAGAATTACCTGGGACAAAATTGAGGAACGCAAATGAGTGGAAATAAATGAAAAAATAGGCAAACGAAACAAACTATAAAGAAAAGATTATCCAATTAAAAACCAATTTGTCTAAAATTTAGATATAATAAACTTCTAGAAACCTAAATATTAAGGTAAATTAAAGCATGAAACTGTCTGACAGAGAGAAATTTCAAATCCAGTAAAAGAGGTAAATTTGATCTTGCTAAATAATTGTTTAAAAATTGACTACTGTTTACACATTGACTATAACATCGATTTTTCGTGAAGAAAGGAGCTTAAATATTGGAAGAAGTGAAGTTTGACTGAAAGAATAAATGAAAATAATATTAAAAAATATAATGGTCCTAATTCTAAAAATTCCATGAAACATGGAAGAATACATATAAATAAGAATTGTATGAAGGTGACAATGACTCGAAAATTTAAATTTCATAGAACCTCTTTGTTTTCCTGTATCCATATGGCTCCTTTATCTTCTGAGGCACAATCACACTTTGTTGGGCTTGTATCAATGACTTACATCAAAGCAATAACTTTCTAAGTCAAATCTCTTTCACCTCTCAGCGACCCCAGAGTCTATCTCTGTTCTATTAGAATCGAGTACGGTGGTGGACATTGAAGAAAAGGCCTGCCATTTCTAAGTCGTGGTGTTTCGGTGTAACATTTCTTCGGATTTCAGAATAGTTTTTAATTTCAGGTTCTGTATTTAATAATATGAATGGTTGGTTGTTACAGGAAATATCGCTGCTTCCTCTGTTTATGGGATCGTAGAGCCGACGAGCAGCACTATGAGCGACAGGAGTGGACATCTTGAGATTCTGTTAATCCTGGTTCTCCAAATGTGATAAATCAACCCATAGTCAATCCTAATAAAATTGTACTTCTACTCCTTGATTAATGAGAAGTTTTGTAAAAGCATGAAAGAAAGAAAGCCAAGCATTTCATTTTTTGGCCCCAAGAATTTCCAAAAGTTAGAGATGCAAAATTAACTGGAGGTATTTTTGATGGTCCTCAAATAAGGATGCTAATGAAAGACCCTCGTTTCACAGCAGTCATGAGTGAGGCAGGAAAAATGCATGGCAATCTTTCTTTTTCTAAATAATACTTCTTTTTTTATGTTTCTCATTTTCATTGTAAATTATCAAACATTAGAGTAATTGTATCACCCAAAGTTTGTATTTCACAAGTTAATTTTAAAATTTTAGCGGGAGAATTATTTGGCAATAACATCAGAACTATTCGGCCGATTATAACGAAATTTTAAACTCTGTGTTGTTTTACATTTACTTTCGAGCGATACAATTCACAAGGTTCTCCCAAGGTTAGTCCGGGAATTATTTAAAGTTTTGAAGGTCATAAGGTCATAAATCAGAATAAGTGAGAGCACGCGACTTTGGTCAGCAGACCTTGTTGTTTTCAAACTCACGGCTGTGTTATCTATTATCACTACCCTACAATACTCCCCTATAAAGAAGAACCAATAGCGTGCTTTCTAATGCAATTGTTAGGGGTCATATATAAGAAAATAGTGTTTTTGCCACAATTATAAGCGGACCAGGACCGTCGCCAGGTTGAGCTAACAGACATCGCTAATGAGTCTAACTGAACCTACAATAAATCACATCTTCATAAATATTAGTCAATTAAATAAGGTTAATTCCTTTCAATATCATCTAGCTCTACCATATTTTTGAATAAAGTCAGTAAAATGTGAAAATATGTTTCATCTCTACATCATTAAAAGAGATCCAATGCAATTTTAGACCCAGATACGGATATCTCCTCAAAAAGTAAGAGTCTCTAAAATTACATTGTCCCACAAATAGTAACTAATTGACCCAGGAAACATTTCCCTCGCATTTTCTATCATATGTTTCTCATTAATAGTTTGTGAGTTATTAACATCATTATGATTTTCTGTGATGACCCTTGTAATATCTACTTACCCCTTTTTGAATAAGTGCAACGCCTTTACCAAGTGGTGCCCAGAACTTTACGTGCCCCTCTGTCTGTGCCCATTCCCGTTTCCGATTGAATCCAGAAAACTCGACGTTAGAAGACCAACGCCATCATAATTGATTGCAGGTTTTAGCCCTAATTTTGCCCATTAATCTTCCTCTCTCCATCCTTTTCCATGAAATTAAATTTAAAAAATTTGTAAACTCTATTATAAGCATCTTTATATGGATTTAAAATCGGTCTCAAAGCTTTCCCGCATTCTTTTTCCTCTTATTACATGCACATGTTTCGGATTTTACTTCAAGCCTTTCTTCTGATTATCCCTTCCACGCCTTATTCTTTCACACTTGGATTAAGAAAGTTTCCACTTATCTCTCTCCCTTTGGCAATCAATTCCTGCCATTATTTCACAAGAAATCTTTATTTTTTTTTACATTTTCCTTCGCGGTTTAAAGTCTCTTTAATACTTTCGTAACTTTCTTCTTTGGTCCCGCCATTGTGGAAGCCGGAGTTCTCCAAAGTGGGATTATCTTTTATTTTTACTGGTTTTATCAAAATGGGTTGAAAAATCTAATTGAATAGGAGGAAGGGGGGTCCTTTGAAATAGGTGGTGTAAATAATGAATTCAATTTAACTTTAATCTTTGGTGCGAACTTGATCTGTGTTGGTAGGTTCAGGGTGAAAACGAGTTATCTGAATAGATTAAGAAACTTTTAAATAAGCGTAAAATTGGTTGTGTTTGGCCAAGTTCAATGCGGCTTTCGTTGTATAAATGTGCCTAATGGCTGCGATTCCAGTTCTAAGTTCATATATTTAATTCGTTTTAATTTTATGCATAAACCTTACTGATTTTTGTTTAATTTTGTAACAAAGTTAGAAATAGGTGGGAGAGGAGAATTCTGGCATTCCACTAAGAAATAAGGATAAATATATGCATACGAACAAATAGATTAACATATAAACAAGGTAATAAACCCACGCTACATTTTGTGACCACAAATCACCATTAACGAACCGAACCCCAGATTCCCAATGACGTTCAAAGGACGGTCGCCTTTGAAGCTTGGTCAAACTCCGTCGCTCTTCTCAAAAATGAATTTCTATTTGTTTCTTTTTTTTAAAAAAGAAAAAAAGGTGATTTTCCTTTAAAGGCAGCGGCGAAAATTTTTGAGTAGGAGGCGGAACCAAAGATTTCATTTCTTGGAGCATCAAAAGAAACCAGAATTGTATTATTCAAATTACTCGACCTCGAAAAGGGTAGAGACCCTTTTACCAACCCCTCCCTGGAGCAGCCCCCAACAATGAATTTGAAGATAAAATCTGACCAGCAAATTAGTTTCCTGGAAGCTCAAACCATTCACACCGCGATCGTATCTCCCGAATCTATCGAATCCCTCCGACTAGATGATAAATCCGTTTCTTCGCTGTTTTAATAAATCCCTGTTGCTATGCAATAAAGAATCTGCGCCACTACAGCATAAAAGAAATAAAAGAAAATATTTTTCGGAAATTCATGGTTCTGCATTAAAGGCTTCTCTAAATATGTCCTATACTTCTCTTCTCTTTTCTATGCCTCGAATTTTCCAAAATTCATCGGAAACTAATTTTTCTCGTTTCCGGAGAAGCTGAAAACATGCAATCACAGTTTGTTTTCATCACACTCACACCTTACGTTGCCATTCAAATCACACTGGCATTTCCATTGAAAAAACAAAGATACTACACGAAATAATGATTTATATAATATTATTATTATAAAACCATGCTACATGCAACGTCATTGTACTTCATGCACTCTTGTATAGCAATATTCCTTTTCCCTATTTCTTTCCTTAATCTCTCCATAATTTTTGTCTTACATATATTTAGACATTTATGTGCATTTATGAGATCCATCGAGTCATACACACAAGTATTCTTTTGAAAAATCCATCGATGGAACTGACACAGAACAATCAACAGACAGAGAATCAAAGCTCACCTCTGATCCCTGGGATCAAAAGAGAGACGTGAAGGTGATCTTATTTGCGAGGTCAAATTCGCTGTCTTCTTCCTAAAGAAGAATGGAGACAAACGGAAGCAACGGATGGGTCACAGGTTAGAGAGGTCAGACGAAAACGGAGGACGGACTAAGAAGCGGAATGAATGAGCAGAGCAAAGAGGGAAAGTAGGAAAATGAGATAAGCAGGAAATAAAAAGAGAAGAAAATATGGCAAGGATAAAGAAAAACATAGGCTAAAAAAACGACGAATACAACCGGAACATGAAAACACACAATCTAATGGACAGGTTAATAAACAGATAAATTAAAAAATTAACATAATAATGAAAATTATGTAAAATAAAAGGAAGATGGACAAGAAAATACCGATGATTGAACCTAAAATAAATGGAAAAGAAGCTTAGCTATAATAAAATATAGTCCAGAGGTTTTTAGAAGGCGGAGAGATAGAAAAATAGAGCATTAGAATCACAGAGGTGCAGTGGCAGACAAAAGAAGGAAAGAATTCCAATTTGAGATAATAAAGAAAGACTTAGCAGCAGAAGCGAAGAAGATCAATACAAATATAAATAAATGGCTTGGATTTTCTATCTTTGGGAAAAAAATCTATAACTGAAGTTGCAAAAAACTGAGATTGAATTGCGATAGCATCAATCAAATACTTTTTCTTTGGCCGCAGTTTATCATCACAAAGGATATGAAGATGTGTCGTTAGGGCGCCAAATATCAATGGTCATACCAACAACAAATATCAATGGTCAGACCAACAACAAATATCAATGGTCAGAACAAACTGCAGAATCTGAAGTTTGAATCCCAGTGAGAAATTATGGCATCTAAAATGAAAGTTTATTATAAACATTTTTTCGCTTGTGGCCTTTAAAGAGAGAGAGAGGAAGGGGGGTAAAGTGAGAGAGAGAGAATGAGAGATAAAAAGATAGAGAGAAAGATAGAGAGGATAAGAGAAGAGAACGGGGAGATCCGAAATGTGAGAGAATTTGCTCTTGACTGCTATGTGTAACGAAAGAAAATGAGGCAGATGACAAGAGCCGCACTGACGTAATCGTGAACTTCAGTTGTCGCTTTGTTATTTCTGTATCTTTTTGCTTGTATTTAGTTTACATTAATTGCAGTGACGCAACAGATGCGTAGATCAAAATACAGGGTGCCTTCCTACATAATATTCCTCTGAGTTTTATCTCTTACGGGGAGATAAAAGACAATGCTTTTCCATCATCCCAATTCCTAGCAAGCCACGATCCCGCCAAGCCCGACTTATGTTCTCTAATAGTCGAGAACACCAATTGATTCTTGTCCTCCTCTTCTCCTGGGTTGGGAAAACCAAGTATGTATTTATTTGCTGGTGTCGCATTTCTCGGAGATGTCTTTAAACTAGAGGGTATTTTAATCTTGAGAAATAATATAAAAAAGTAGAATAATTTCAGAAAAACATATTTTAGCCCACATTAGTTTAGAATCGACTCGGCATCAGTATAAAGCATTTAAAAAACATTAAAAAATAAAATAATACCAAGAATGGACTTGCGAAATTTCCGTACAATAAAACCTTAACGACATCAGACTCTTTTTTATGGAAAGATAACCAGAGCAGTGCTTGGTGGTTCTGGAAGACGGTTCCGGATACTATAACAAATATATCGAAAACCGAAACAAAGCAAATGGGTGGAAAAGAATTGCTGGAAATGTGAGAAATCGAGTTGAAAATTCAACTTCTTTGTCCCTAAAACATGGCAATGGTTGTAGTCTTTGTCACGCCGTAATTTAGTACAATATTTCTTCCATTTGGATTCCATTTTCTGTGAAGTTTATTTAATAGACGATTATAATATAATATGATATGATATAATATAATACAATTATAGTTTCAATTTTAGTGAAGGGAAGCACTTATAGTGTGGTTAATAAGTGATGTATCCAGATTCGGGGCGATTTCACGGAGGGTAGGCGGCTTCGCAGAATCTGCAGGGGTTTTTTTAAATAACTGTAACAATTCAGCCAATTCTAACTAAATTTGAAACCATTATGTTATTTTACATTCTCTTTCGAATGATACAACTGGCAAAGTCCCCCCAATGTTAGCCAGGAAAGGATTTTCTCTTGGCAATAACATCATAACTATTCCGACCATTCTAACGAAATTTGAACCCATTATTTTGTTTTACATTCTCTTTCGAATGATATAATTGCTAAGGTCCTCCGAAGGTTAGCCCTGGAATTATTTTGGGGGGGAAATAACATCATAACTATTCCGCTAATTCTAACGAACTTTGAAACCTTTACATTGTTTTACATTCCCTTCTAAATAATATAATTACCAAAGTAACCCAAGGTCAGCCAGGGAATTAGTTTTGGGGGGAAGCAATAACATCATAACTATTCGGCCGATTCTAACGAAATTTGAAACCTTTAAGGTGTTTACATTCTCTTTAGAATGATTAAATTGCTAAGGTTCTTCCAAGGTTACTCCGGGAATTATTGAAAGTTTTCAAAGTCGTAAGGACATAAATCAGAATAAGTGAGGGCACGCAACCTTTTGGTCAGCAGACCTTGTTTCTTCAAGTGCTGCTCCTAAACCATTCGCTGATGACAGTAAACCTTTTGTGGATAGTCTCACTTTAGTTAAGAAGTTCAAAATGGATCATGCCGTTCATATCCTGCCAAACGCGCAAGAGGTTCTTGCGTGGCTGTCGTCAAGGCTTCGGCGGGGCTATTGGATTTTCCCCAGGACTGATCCATTGTGTAGAACGTTTAATCTTATTGTAAATAACCATCTTTTTGTCGCCTGTACCAATCTACTAAAAGAGTATCTACTTTAGGTCGCAGAATGAACGATGAAGAAACTTGGATGCTTTGTTGCAAGTGTACCCCTGAACGGTCTTGTGGAATTCATTGCCCCAATCGTGGAACCTTTCTTCTCTTCTTTAAATGATTGACGATAATGGAATGAGTTTATTCTATAAACATGCAGGGATTTATTACTTCGATTTTAGTTTATTATACTTTTATTAAACAAATCTATTTCCCATTATGTCAATCCATAAAATAATGATAAACATGAAATAAATTCCGCATTACTTATGAATTAATGCACAAAACGTCGATAGAATAAGGGATTGGAGATTTCGGGACAGAGATGGGAAATAATTTAGTCCAGAAAATTTATAAATAATTCAGACGAATTTTGGCCAATGGGGAGAATCCCTACTCCCTCTATTTGCTGATATTCAGGATGTCCCTGAATTAACTTTCTATATCAGTGAAATAGAACATATATTTTAAAAACACTTCTATTATTGTTTATCATGTTTATTATGTGTTAAAAATATAGAAATTGTTAGTTATATTTATAATTGTATACTTTTTATAATGTGTTTTCTGATTTCCTTTTTATTCCTTTTAAGGACCCGATTAATGATGAAAACAAAAGGCAGGCTTCGCCTCATTCACCAGAAGGGTCGCCTCCGAGAAACGGTGGCCTCGGGCTCACTACCAATTACCCTGCTAGAGCCACCCTCTGGCGGAACCTGTGACCTTAGGCCAACTAATGCCACCATTGGACTTGTCGAGACTCAAATCAACTTACCTGCAAATTTAGTCCTTTCGGTCTTACCCTCCCCGTCCGAGGGCCCCGCGGGGCCGGATTTGCCAGTCGTTTTACCTTTTATTTTTTTATTTTAGGTGAAGAAGGAAGGGAATGAGCCTTCTTCTAAGCCCGCCCGGAAGGGGCTGCAAGGCCGATCGAGTCAGCCTCATCCCTATCTTCCTCCGAAATGGGGAAGGATTTGGCTGACAATGGGGCGCCACCCGATGGAGAAGGTCCCTCTGCTCCCCGGTGAGTCATCGGGGTCTCTTCTCACCCCATGAGGATCTCGAGCGGGGAAGGACTCTCGCTTGGGGAAGTGTCAGACCAAGTTATTGTTCGGCAGTGCCATCTGAGGCAGTCCACTTCTGGGGACCTTTCTACATCTTCAGTGGTCTCCAAATAACCATCATCTCCAGGTGTCGAGGATCATGACAATAGTCGACGTCATTGAGGCCGAAATGTCGGCCCCCATCGTGCAAAGTGCGGATGGGGTAGGCTGACCCCAACAAGGTCGCGAATCGCTGACCCGTTTGTTTTTGTATCATAATTAAGAAATAAAAAGAAAATTGCGTCAGTTTTCTAAACATTTGTCCGATTTCACAGAAGTAGACTGTTAATTATGGGACACCCTGTATATCGTATTTAATTGAGAAGTACACTTTGTTAAGGCCAAATTCCAAAGGTTGTTTATAACCATTTAGCTACAATATTTGGTATTTTATAGGTTAATAATGCAATGATGCCTTGATGAGGCCAAAGGAATGTGGGATTTTTGGACCTCTGGCAGACAGTATAATTATGCAATGCCATTTGCTATGACAAAGAATTCTTGATACGAATCTCCGTGTAAAATCCTGCGAGATTTTACCTTTGCTAATAACCGGTTTACCATTCTTTTTATAATGTCTTTGGTTTTTTCAGCTACGCTTCCGAAGTTACACCTATCTTTAAAAATATCCATCGTGTTAGTAGAAACGTTGCGGTACTTAGTTATGATAAAGATAAAAATATAATTGTCAGTCTCTCTCCTCCTTGGCTTCTTATTGAAGCTTAAATGGAAACTCTACAGAAGCATTTTTTAGAATTTCTTTACTCAAAATACGGACAAAGAAAGCTGAAAGCTTTTCAATTGCAATTTTAAAATTTGGAAATTAAATCAGTAGCGATTCCACGCTTGAACCGGGAAATTATTTTAACCCATCTTCCTAATATCTTTCGTCTATTATTATGCAAAAGGAGTTTTCTTCAGCCAAATTTCTGCTTATACTGAACAAGCGCTATTATAGCTCCTCGTCCCTTATTTGAGGCAATATTGTCTCGCACTACAGCTACGCGTAATCTTCTAAAAGCCTTCTTGAAATTCTCTGTCGTCCACTTTGGGTCTTTCGCAAGATTCTTTATTTATAATTATGGCAAGAATCTCCTTATCTTTCAGGTGTTTGGTAATCATCTTTAGAGTACTTAGTGAATAATAAACTAAATTATAAATTTAAATTATCGATACCCATGTGTCGAGGAATAGGTCACTCCTCAGACAATACGTCTATATATACATATATGCACTCGTATCGATTGGTTGGCAGGAAAGAGATAAAAGCCACGAGAATATGTATATATATATATATACAGTTACATACACATATATCCTCTAATGTACGTATGCGTCCTTCGCTACGTACAAGTACGTTGACTTCGTAAAAGTAATCCATTGATTACGAGGTATAAGAGTGTGATTTTAATACAGGGGCCGATAGCGTTCAGTGAGTTTACCAAGTTGCAGTTCAAGGATATATTTAAAGAGTGAAAACCAAAAATATAATTTTAATAAGTCATTAGTTAACATATATATACATACGGGAAATATAGGAAATGCAAATAAGGATAATACTGACAGACTATACAAAACTGGCAATCGGGTAACGTTAATTTCTTGTTAATTAGCTTTTAAATGGGATAATATAAATCAAGTATACAGAAGGAATATTTAAAAGTCGGAAAGCAAGTCGATTAACGGGAGATGCAATCGTTTTACCTTAAAGGGAGCCCTCGAGGAAGGGGAATCCTGTAGCGAGTCGGCAGGGGGAATGGAGACGGAAAATGGTCGTGATTCTCGGCCAAATATCCTAATGGTGACGAAGATATAGGGTGGATGACCAGAAGACGATTTCGCGATCCTCCTTAAAGACGGACGAAGAGACTTCTCCTGACGCGGCTCGGCGTGAAATCTCAGACGAGAAACTGGAGATCCTTGAAGGGGGGTTCTGATGAGACGATTCGAGGCTTTACTCTGAACATATTAAGCCCTTACCAAAGAGATGGATCTGCCTGGTGAAATCCAACCTCGATGGTATACGCGAATACCAAGGACTTGGGGAAACAGATACACGATCTGAACTGAAGGCGACGAAATCTCAAACTCAATCTGCCGATCTTTGAAAAACCCAGGGTATTTATATGACGGCCATTTTTATGGTGCTCCCTTGCTGGGAGGCACAGACGCCTGAAAGAAACCTTCCGGCGCCGAGAAGGATTAGCTTTAGTCGCCTGACGCCGGTCTTAATCGTCTCCAGCCATGTGGGTGGGAACTTTCGGCTATCCTTTTCCCGACTACAGAGATTAGAATTGCATGGACAAGGTGAAAGCTTTTAGCGCTCAGCTTAACTGATATTCAAATTATTTCTTCTTTTATTTTTCTCTTTGGATACAGATCTTTTTTACCCCACGTGGAGTTAAAGTTAGAAGAGATAGGGAGGAAACGAATTCAAGAAACAAAAGAAGGGGGTATTCTTCTTGGCGTCGCCTTTACCATGCCTTAGTTAATACTAATTGAAGAATTCTATGTGGATTCTTTTCGCTTTTGGATTACTTGATTTTATTTTGGATCTCGGAAACAGATCTCAAGAAATTAGCTGGTGAAGAGAAATGGACGTCCACAAAAAGAAATTAAGACCTTTAAGCCTCGATTAACATCAAGTTTTTAATGAAGAATTTACTATTTCTCTTCTTTGCAATAATAAATTAAATCCACGAGAAGAGTTTCGCTTTCGATGGACTACAGTTCAATTTACATCCATAACAACATCAAATAACACAGTTCTTCTTCTATTTAGGGATAATTATTCAGAACTTTAAATCCAATCCAGTTTTGGTTGATTTCATTCATTTTACAATTTTAAGGCAACTTTTTTGCCTTTGCTCATTAAAGCGCTCCACGCTGACCACCCATAGTTTTCGTAGGGGGAATTTTGACATGTTAATACTGTGAGGATTTTACTATACATATATATAAATATATATATATATATATATATATATATATAATATTTTTCTCTGCATTAATTATGAGGACGTCGCATTGTAGGCATATTTTCAGCCTACACTTTTCGTAACTTTTTCTTCGATTTCTCTTTTTAGGTTTTAAAGCTTTGCGTGATTACTTGTGATGATTGTGAAATGGATTTTACAGAACTCGTCAAAAAGATTCACAGCGATCCCAATCGTACCTCAGAAAGGATTTGTGTACTATTTTGTTTTCCTCCACAATTCACTAATCGAAGCCCCATTCTTTATATACTAGCCAATTTATGACGTCATAAGCCTTCGCAAAGAGAGATGACCCACAGCGATGTAAGAAATACACATTCACCTCGCTGATAATTAATATAACATTGAGCTACAAGTTAATTTAACTGAGACGCATAAGGTTAGGTTTATTAGTTTTTTTTTGAGTGGTGTTAGTTTATAGATATGTGATTTAAATATTCTTGCTGCCCTGCTGTTTAACTTCAAGTTCCGCGAGAAAAACAAAACAGCAATGAGCCAATATCGACGCGCCAAAGATGAGGTTAAGTTAATTGTTCTTAAGAGGTCCTTCTTCTCATATTCATATCAATTATTTCATTATCTGTTATGGAATTCAACAATTTAAACACAAATTTTGCTAAATTGTAGCTTGGTAATGTATCCGAGGCTATTGATTGGAAGCGAAAAGTGCAGCAATATCAATGTTTTAATCTGATTCGGATTCAAATTTTGTTTTCCCGACTCTCGCCTTCCAACCGCCCAAACACAAACAGAGATTTAGAAAAAAATTAAACAAATGCTACAAGAAGAAATAATCTAATGTACTGAAAGAGTGAATAAGGTCAAGAAAATAATAATTAAGTAACTTTTTGCGAGAGAAATTGGCCTCGTAATATTATATGTACTGCGCCAAAAATTCATAAAGAGCGCATTAATTTACTGCCCATCATGGTTTCTTATGCATTACCAACCTATAAATTAGCAAAGTTTGTGGTAAAATTGGTAAAACCAAGGTTATCTCAGGTCAACAGTGAGCCAAGGATCACAAAAATGAACAATGGTCTAAAGATATTTTGTCAGATGGAACTAATTATCAGGTATGAAAGAAAAACTCTTGTTTCGCTGTTTTACATTTGACTTGTTTCCATTTCCAAATATTTTAGAAGAAAATTATTTAGAAATTTAAGGTTTTTGTAACAATTCTTCCGATATTCAACGTTTCGGGGCCTGTTTTTGAGCCGAAGAGTTGGATAGGCCTTTCATCCCTCTTTTCTGGTACCAAATGTGAAGCATGGAGGTGGTTCTATCATGGTATGAGACAACTTGTCTTCTATTAGATGCTTTTATGCTGGGGATGAATGAACTCCACAGCTTATTCCACCATGTTTTCGTAACCTTTAGAGTCATCTTTCCTGAAATTGCATCCCGCAACACCAAGAAATGAAGTTACATTTCAGCACAACAATATCCCTTTCAAACATCCAACCACAACAAGAATTGGTTTGGCGAAATGAGAATCACCCCTATGGAATGGCCACCCCAAATCCCAGATTTGAATCCGATAGAAAACCGATGGGGAGTACTTGGGCAAGCAATAAAGACCTACCACAAGTACCACAACTACAAGCTGAGTGGGAAAAGATAGGCTCAGCAACTTGTGAAAAAATGCTGAATCGAAGGCACGAAGAATTATGGCTGTAATTAAAGTAAAAGGGGAGACAAATAAGCAGAAAATAATAAAAAAATAAATAAACATTTAATATATTATTTATTTATCACAGAGGTATAATGATATTATATGGACGATTCCATCGGGTGTTTTATGAGGAAGAGGAGGAGGAAGAGGAGGAGGAAGAGGACAACTAAATCCCTTTCCTGGATATTGTGGTCCATCGAGGTGACTTCGCTATCGAGTTCTCTGTCTACAGAAAGACAACGAACCAACAATGACGACGACTTCGTAGACTTCTTCTACGTCCATGATGAACGTGCGAAATCCGGCATCATGATTTGTTTTTTTCCCGCGGGCCTACTGGATCTTCAGCTAGGAGTTCATCCAGTAGGATTAGTAGTACATTCAGAGAGCAATCGAGAGACTACACAAACCCAAAGCTTTCCTCAGGGAACCCAGAATGAAAGACCAAAACATCCCCGCACAGCTTGAGGATGCGCGAATCTCTTCCAAACGCGTGATAGTGGTACCATCAAGACCCTTGGTAGCAGTGCTTAACCGAAAACTCAAGAATGGGTTGCGGGAAGAAAGATCGCAGACCTAGTCCGGAACAAGCGGGACCGAGTAACAAGGAACAAGTCTGCAGTACATGAGATCTCTTGCATGGTATGTAAAACACCCTACTATGGCGAGACCCTAAGGTGCATGGACAACAGAAGGGAGGAGCAAAAATTTGACATCCGTACGGGGAGATTTTGCGAACATCCTCATACAGCATCTAAGGGATGCAGATCAGCATATGGATTGGGGGGTGCCAGGGGTGGTGGCAGAAAATATGGATGCCAGGAGGACCAGGGTGACAGAGGCCGAATTTATTGCGTCCAGAGAATGACTTAATGTAGCTTTGGGTTTCTCCCAGACAAGCGCTCTCTTGACCCCAAAACTGGATGACCGCATCGGATTTCTCCAAATCCTTTTCCTATTTAACCGACGCCACTCCTGGAATAACACCATCAAGACCAACGATCTCCTAATAGGGTAAATACACACGCAAGTTATAGAGTATTACAGGCAAGAGTCAACCCATAGAATAGATGTAAATAGGACAAAGCTATGCCTAAAACCGAGGTTAACCTCAGAGCGTTAACTTGAGGCCATTAACTACATCTTATTAAGCTAAGGTTTAAGACATTAGGGCTATATTTAAACTGGCCTTCTGAGAGATCGAAGTAAGCAACTTCTTTAATTAATGATGAGTTAATAATTTTATTTTTATTAATATCCTTACAATTTTAAATTATTTAAACACGAGAGAAAACTATAACATGGTTAGCGTTTTTAATAAGAGTAAAATTAATTGAGGGATTGCTTGCTCTCCTAATATCTTCCATACATTATTGGAACATGCATCTGTCAATATGGTGGCTTGTGGGAGAAGACCGGTATCCTGGGATGCAAAACGAAGGATTGTGTGCCTTCATCAAGAGGGTAAGTCAAATTCTGTGATAGTAACTACTGTATGAAGGTCTGGAAGTGTTATGGGGGGGAGGGCAGGCATTCCTTATTTTTAGTTTTATGTATTAATCTAGAATTTTATCTTTATCGAATCTATTTACTTTTTGAATTTCCTTTATCTGTAAGTTGGCCCTTCAAACATTTCTTCCATCTATCTTGACTTAATATTCTTGTTGGCTGGATTGGTTCTTGTTCTTCGATTCCATCCTTTTTGGATGCATCTTCAGTTTATTCCATTTTAATTTGAGTTGATGATTCCTTCTTGATTCCTGCAAGATTCTGGACAAACTTAATTTGCCTCTTCACTGAATGTCTAAAATAAGGCAAGATTCTGGATGACTGGCTCAATCATACTTCCACACAATAAAGATGATCAAACAGACCTTCCAAACTCCAGACCAATCAGCCATCTCTATTGTGTCTGTATACACCCCGTTTTTTTCTTTAATTTTGGGAGGGCCCAAGAAATTAGAAGCAATATACGTAATCGGCAAAACTGTTGCACTATGTAGGTTTTATTTATTTATCGTATATTTTGGAGATGTACACCCATTTTTTTCTTTGTTTTTTTGGGGGGGCCCCAAGAAAGTGGGGGCCCTAAGCTATATCTTGTTTAGCTTATACGTAAATCCAGCACTGATCACAATTGACAAGAAGAAAATTGAAATGGTAGACAAATATATCTATCTGAGTCAACAGATTGCAATGGCACCGGGTAAGGATAAACATCCAACGCCGAATCACTCTAGGCGGAAAAGCATTTGGAAAGTCAACAATCATCTTCAGAAGTAAAATTCCTATGTTTATGAAAAGAAAAGTAAACAACGAATTTATAATCTCAAATATGACCTCTGGAGCAAAAACTCCGAACCTGAGCAAAAAAACTTATACTAAAACTTAAAAAAAGACAAAGAGCCCATGAACGGTTTATGATGGGGCTAACTTGGCGTGGCAGAAAATCAACAATTTGTATACCTAGTGAAACCCAATTTCAGGTATCGCGGAAGCTATAATAAACCTGAAATGAAGCTAGACAGGCTCTGTGGCAAGATTCTAAGACGATAGAAAGACCCTAAAAATTACTGATTGGATTCCACTTAATAAAAGATGACCGAAAAGAAGACAAAAAACAAGATGGAGAGATCATCTCCCAAATGAGGCTAAAAATTGGAAACAAATCGAAGAAGACCAACAAAAATTCCGAAAGATGAGAAAGGGTTTCTATCGAAGGTGGGAGGCAAATACTTACTCGCAGCTTTCGTGTTATGATTGTCACGGAACAAAAATCAAACGGGTTGAAAGATTCAAATAGTATCAACACGCATTTACAAAAACAAAGAGAACTTATAACATTCTACACTTAATTGTTTAATTGAGACAGGCAAAAAATAAATGGTAGTGAGCCATAAAAGAGCGGATTGAGGAAGCACTTCCAAAGATGTAATTGAAAATTGCCGACAAAGGGTAATTAATTATGAATCCCTATAAGATTCCGTAAATCGGGGTCAATATTTTTGTTCCAAGGGTAATTAAACTTTGCGAATCAAAGCATTTCAAATATATATATATAAATTGAAAATAAAAAATATGTATATGTTTTCTTTGTCATGATATTCGTCCTGTATAGTTCTTTTGTTTGCTTGTTGCTTGTTGATATTTTTCATGTTAAATGGACTGTATTCTATACTCATGTGTTTATTCATGTGTGTATGTCCTTAACTGTTATTCGTATCAGCCTACTCTGATTCAACTGCCGAGCAAAAACTTTGTCATTGTAATAATTAATAGAATGTGGGATTCAAAATATTTATTTATGTAGCTAGAATTATACTATAAATTTCAATTTTGAGATAGGAGTATCTATACACCGTGTTATAATTTGTTAAAAGTAACTTACATATAATAATGAGGCTAAATTCTACATATAACTGAAAAGTGCCGCTCTTAAGGATGATGTGTTGGCAATTGCTCTGGAATAGAAAAGGTAAAGAAAGAATTGCTTCAAATATTCAAAATGTTTGTTTTATGATGTAAACTTGTTAAGAAGAAGATGCAAAAGGTATTCCACATTTAATAAGATAATTAAATAAAATTTGGATTAAAGGTTCAAAGGCTAAGATTAAAAACTAATTAAGCTCAATTTTATAATGAATAGGTTTGTTCTCTGTTCTATCATGGATCTGCCCTCGTTTTTGGGCGAAGCTTTCATGGTTCAAAGGGTCCCAAAGGATGAAAACTCCCCCGCAAAAGAGGAAAAATGTTTGAACACCTCAATTCTATTATTTTACCGAATTTTAGAGATAATTTCAGCCTATTTTATTTAATTCTTAAAAGGAAATAATGTCATTTATATTGAAATGCAATTTAACATATTAAAGCATTCTATTTTTTAGCATCTTTATCCTGTTACTAATTTGCCTTTAAGATGACCGTCTATATAGGTATAGACGACCAAAATGTACGTTAATTTTGCGGCCCATTTATTCATAGACGATTTTAAAATTGCCTTATTTTGTAGCGTATCCATATATAGAGGCGTTCTTACCACTGATTGCCTTAAGATAAGATAAGATAAGATAAAAAAAAGTTAGAATGTGTAGAGAGAGTGAGATAGGAAAGATAGAAATTAAAGTGTTGTGTGTGTGTTAATGTGTGTAGGATGATGTGTGAAGATGATAGAGATTTGTGCCAGGTTGCCTGGCTAACGCTTTCGTTTTCTTTTGATTTTATTATATTTTTGTGATACATTATTATTTTAAGCATTGGAGCCTTTGTTTTCTTTTGCTCAATAGAGCGTTTGTATCATTTTATTGTTTTTTTTTTTTTTTTTTTTTATTATTTTTTTTATATATTTTTTTATTTATTTTTTATTATTATTTTTTTATTATTTTTTTAAAATTTATTATTAATGCTATTATGTAAATATAATGGTTCTACATCGGGATTCACATTTGGGTTGTTTTACTTGGTAGTTATAATCGGTTGTCCATTCTAGATGTTGCATTATGGTTTATTACCTCTAGATTGGGTTGACGTTTATTAACGTTTTTCTCAGGCTACCATTGAAGCGTTGTTTATATTGCGTACGATGGATTTGGTCTTCTTGTACGATGCTTTGGTTTATTATATTCTGTGGAATGGTATTTTTAATCTTTTCCCACAGCTCTCTTGCTCTTTTTTGTATGACTGTGTTTATGGGTTCAATAGTAGATCTGCGGTGGAGTTCTTTTGCTGGTATGTAATCTCGTCTTCCTGTGTTTGATATGAATCTAGTGGCTTGATTTTTGACTCTTTGGATCTTCCTGAATTGGGAGTTACTTAGTGTATTCAATGGTACAATTAGGTATAGGAGCTTGTGTGGAACTAGGGCCAGGTATAGTTTTCTTTTATTTTTGGTTGAAAGCTGCCTGAATCTGTATAGCGCTGATAAGGTAGATTTTGCTTCGATGATTTTTTGTGGCAGGTGAGATGTATAGCCGTTCGTTGTTGTTTTTAGTCCGAGGACACGTCCTTCTGTTGAGAAGGAATATGCCTCCCCATCTACGCGTACAGTAGCTTTTTTCCTTCTGTTCATGGGAATTAGTTTGAACTTATTGATTGCCTTTATTTTGCGGCAGAATCTATAAATAGTCGCTGTCAAATTGACGACTTGGCAACCTGGAACTACCTCCTGTACCCAAAGATGTTTGCCGCTAGGCACGTAGGACTGCGCTCCATGCTTTTCAGTTGCCCTGAGGTGATTACATAAAGTGGATTGATTGAGCGTATATATTTTCGCTTTCGGTCATTCTGAAGATCCATACCCCGTGAGCTTTCCCACTCAAATTCCCATAATTTCAATGTCTTTAGTGACTATAAATAAAAACTGAAATATATTCAAATATTGATCAGTATAGCGACTATAAATATATTCAATATTTTTGACTTTTATTAGTAAAAGATGTCTCTTTCCTTATATATGATACCTTATTTATGGGAATCAGCTCAAAAAAATTGTAATATACATATTCTAAATTTTTCCCATGTTTTTATTCCTTTTGAAATTTAACAAGTATGGTGAAATAAAATAGTATGTTGTTCCTGCTTCCGAACTAGATCTCGACCATTCCGCTAAAGTCAATGGGTTTATTTGTTATATAATCGAAAATCCTAATAAAGATTTCCCAAAGGAAGTTTAGAGAAGAAGTGATTGATGGACTTCTCGAAGGGTATTCTGGGAATCGAAAAGTAACTGAGAGGCAGAAGATGCAATGTATGTAGAAAGAGTTTAATTGCAGTCAATAGTAATTTCATGTTTATACTTAGTCCTCTTTTAAACTTTCAAGAAAAGATTTTTACTAAACAAGTGAATTTATGTATTTTTTGGCTAAACAATTGATTTTTAGGAACTTTTAAAAATAAAATAATTCGCACTAAAAACCTTTTATTTTCTTCTATTATATATTTTTTTATGAAATATGATGTGATAATACTTGAATAATTAAAATATTGGAAAAAATCGCATGCCGCAGTGAAAGAGTTAACCTTTACGATACCAAGAGCCTCAAAAGAGGCTGGGCGTCAAAATACCCAACGACTCAATTGAGTCGGGCATGTTTTTTAGGCCTAAGAATCTTCCTTTTGTTCGGGTAACGGTAAATTTACTTTCTCTTTTGAATTATATATGAAGTATTTCTTTTAGTATAGTCTTTCTAAGAGAGTTGTAGATATCACACGCATTTTTAAATTGTGGTAATTAGTTTTCTCATATTAATTAAAAAATGGCTAACCCTTCTGAAATTTTGGATATCTACTATGAACTTGATTCTGATTTGGAACTAACAGACAGTGATACTAACAGTTCAAACTCATCCGATGACGAATTAGAGCCAATTATTCCTGAAAATCAACAAATTGATGAAACGTGGCAACGCTGTCTTGACTTCTCCCCCCCAAATATCATATTTCATGACTCTCATTCGGGAATTAAAGCGCACATGGGTTTTAAATCGGAAAGTAAACCTCACACATATTTTGAAGCATTTTTTAATCATGAAATCGTAGCAGATATATGTATGGAAACAAATCGCTATTATGAACAAAGTTCAGAAACACCCTTCTCCCCTTCATCTAACGCCCATAGATGGAGGAATTTAACTGTAAGCGAGCTTTACGTTTTTATTGGCCTTACCCTACTAATGGCTCATGTGAAAAAACATAAATTAGCTGACTACTGGTCAACTGATGCCTTGATTGAAACTTCTACTTTCAGGAAATTCATGTCAAAGAATAGATATCAGTTAATCTTAAGGTTTCTTCACTTTGCTGACAACTCGGTTGGAGGAATAAGGGTCGTCTGTCATTCAAACAATACATCCCTTCGAAAAGACATCGATTTGGCCTTAAGCTTTTTGTTTTGTGTGATTGTGAGACGGGAATAATATTAGATATGTTACTTTACACAGGAAAAAACACCTATATTTTTCATAATGATCCATTAGGAATACCGGGTAAGGATGAAGACACTAGCCATATATTGTTTCATAAGGCCCTTAACAGGACGAAGAGTTTGATTACGATCGGGTAAGTACTTGGGTAAAACATCCTTATTCCTTAATTCTGTGATATCGTCTGCACCTGCGAAAAGGAGTCGGGAGGACACGTTTTTAATCCGAATTGAAAATAAAATGAAAAATACACAAAAAACATTGATTCCTGAAATCAAAGGGAAAAGGACCACTAACAATTTATCCAAACAACAAACCATGCAATCAACAACAGTCTGGAGAAGATCTTAGTCCATGTAATCAACAGTCTGGAGAAGATCTTAGTCCATGTAATCAACAGTCTGGAGTGGATCTTGGTCCATGTAATGATTGCAATAAATCTTACGATGAGGAAATTGGGAACTTTAATAAACGCATATATACACATCGGATGGTATTAGAAGAGGAGGTTTCGCTTCCATTTTGTGCAACCAAACGAGTAATTGTAATCACCGAAATGATTTTAATAATGCTAACTAGTCTATAATTATGATAATTATTAACAAAGAAGCATAATTAAGTCAATATTGATAAAATAAAATTCAAATTTTAATATTCAAAGTTATTCAAAAATCTCTCGAACCAAAACTGGCTTCGAAAATCGTTACATATTTACCAGTTTCTTAATCTATGCTTTCATTTGTTCCCACTTCTATTCCCTCTGTTCCTCCCCATCTCCTCTTTTGTATAAGGCATTTGTGTACAGGCTTCTCATTGTACAATTGTACTAGGTAGTAGATACTGAAACTAGTCCCATAATGTAATGAGCTGATTCCTCTAAAGTGTGGCTTTTATATATTGATATATATAAATATATATATTTAGGTATATATATGCACATTATCTTGGTTTTCTAATACTTATTTCTTGTCTATTTTTGTTAACTCGAGAGCCATAATGGATACGACCAACCCCTCGTCTACCCACTTTGCGGGGTTCAAATGGAACGTCTCCATCAAGTTTGCATCGGAGTAATTAATGAATTTTAAGAAGCTTTTCCTGGAAGTGTTGGACACCGGAAGGCCATAGGGACAGAACTTATGGAGGCACAGTTATTCATTAGAGGCTTTGAGCGTTATAATGTCTCGTATAGAGGCGTTGAGCCTTATAATGCCTCGTGTAGAGACGTTGAGCGTTATAATGCCTCGTATAGAGGCTTTGAGCCTTATAATGCCTCGTATAGAGACGTTGAGCGTTATAATGCCTCGTATAGAGGCTTTGAGCCTTATAATGCCTCGTATAGAGACGTTGAGCGTTATAATACCTTATAGAGGCGTTGTGTAAGAAGCGTTTGTCGTTCTGGGCTTCATTTGCAGCTTTTAATTTTGTGGATGCCTTAAACATAACAAACATAACAGAGCTTAACTGAAAGGGGGACAATGGACCATTGTAGAGCAAAGCCAATTTGATGCGGCTTAAGCAAATGCTAAAACGGACATTTGGTAAATTTTGAAAGCATCAAACAATGAAATAACCTTAATTTAACTCTTTTATTATTTTTATATTCTTCCCTCTAAAAGTTTGAATCAACTTTAGCTTTTTCCATAATTATTATTCATAAATTATCTGGTTTTCTATATTTTAACAAGTTTCAACTTTTCCATTTGTTGCAAAAATCTCTTTTCTCTGTTGTTGTTTTGGTATTTTTCTTGTTATTATTATGTATCTTTCTCAAATGTTCTGAATTTTTGTTGGACATTTGAAATGTTCTCTCCCATCCTTAGGATGTTTTAGCGCAGTAATAACCCCTTTTATTCTTTATTATATCTCTATTCGTTCTCCTCTTCTTAATTTCTTTATTTTTTATCAAAATCAAACCTCTACAAAAAGCAAAAACGGAATCAAATTAAGTGCTCTCAACACATCCATGATATGGAAAAGCTTCAAGCTTTCAATTATAATAAAATCCATTATCAGCTTAAATATTCAAAGGGTGAATCTCAACAAATGGGAGAGATTATACATATATTGGGTGATCCGAAAATCTCTCCATGGTAAGAAACTTCACTTGTTGCAAAGTGACATAAATGAAAAGATGTAATTATAAATAAGGAATAGAAATCGTCTACCATTGAACTGTAAAGTAGCAATTTTTGGATCGAGAAATCGACACCATTTTCAGCACTTACTCTAGGTAATTGTATGAAATTTTCTTGCTGCAGAGAGACTTTGTGCTCACCTTATACTTTATCATTAATAAAAAAAACGAATAAAAATATTTGCTTGACATATGAAGGAAATACAGTAATTAAAGGCCCAGTATATCAACGAGTAGCAACCCGTAATCGCATAACTAGAAAGGGACTCGTTCAGAGGAACGCTAAAACAAAAAAGTCATGTTAGATTAAGTTAATTATGCTTTTTTATAAACTCATTTTATTTTTGTCTATTTTTTTGACGTATAAAACTTTTAAAATGCATCAGAATCGGACCTACAACAAGTGTCTAAAAGGCTTGAGCCCATTTAAACATAAGCAAATAAGCGGCTATTATTTGTGTTATATAATAAATTATATTTCTAATTCTTATGGTAACATTCTTGTCTCCTCTTTGACTTTCATCTCTGATTAACACTTCATTAATAAAATAAAACTTCATTGTTAAATTGAATCTTAGAATTATACGAAAGTGCTAAAATTTTAGACAACATATTTTAATAAAATAAACAGAGCTTTTCAAAGAAAATAGTGGATCCCTTCCTCTTCCAAGGCTAATTAGAATTTTCTAAGTAGCAGGGACTCATAAATTATCTTCCAAATTTCTCTTTAATGCATTTAGAATTCGAATCATTAATACAATATTTAATTAGTAACGGTTATCCATCTTCTTAAGTTTACAAATCTATTTCGACCTTTTAATAATATCTTTAATCCCGAACTTCTTATCTTTAATATTCATAAATATGTAAAATACAATGTCTTACCAAAACCAGGTCCATTTAAGAAAATTAGTCTTTGCAAACTTTTCAAATTCAAACTTGTTTTTGCTAATATTTTCAAGCTGATCCTCTGCTTTAGATTGCTACCTCACACGAGTAGCATCGTCTTTCATAACTTTCCTCCACCAAGGTCCAGTCAAGGAAGCTAAAGATGAAGTACAGAGCACCCCTTGAGGGCTAAAGACTGCTCTTCTCAACTTTGTCTTGACCTACGAATGGGTAATGAATATTCTTAGTAAAAGAAGAAAAATCCCCCATTTAGCAGCATTCGAATTCTTTTAAAATCGATGTATCGATCAACGACTTTAAAATAAAGTTTCTGTCCCTTCGGTGCCATTATTGCCACATATCAAAAGGCGAAATACATCATAACTAAATTTTGTTTCCTTCTACTCTCTCATTAGTCGATTGCAGTGTAATATACAAAAGAGTTATTTGTTTTAGAAAGAAGTTTTGAAGATCAACAAAAATAATTCTTTTGAGTCTTGACGTGAAATCTTTACTCATTTTCACCCCCATTAAATGATTCAATTGAATTCGTCCCAATTCAATATTTTATGGATTTTTTTATTCTCCTTTTTGTTTCCTATTAAAATTAATCATTAACCTTTCTCTCCTCCCTCCACGCTCTTTAACTATTTCGAAATAACTAAAGTGAAATTATTTTTCTCTTTTAATTAGAGTAATTTTATCTGTTTTGGGAAAAAAGTTTTCTTTTAATTTTTCGAATTTTTTCTGGCGTTAATAAAAGAATGGCTAAAACACCCAACGTTTATCCATTCATTTGATCTTTTTGAGCTCTTTGTTGAAGAGAATAAATAAGGGAGAAGAATAAAGAATAACTCCATGCATGAGAATGAAATGGAAATTCTTGGTTATGAAGCCATTTAAATCATTGGTTTGATAAGACTTCCATTTTGGTTTGCCAAATTCAATTGGGGAAATCAACTCTTTGATATGGGTCGATGCCATTCGGCATTTGAAGCCATATAGTACGGCGTGTTGGGCTCGGTCCTTTCTACCGGCCCAGTTAGGTTTGATTCCTAACGTAAGCAACAGTCAACTTAGTGATGTCACTTAAAGGGGCAATCAGTGGACCCTCGCCCGGTCGTGGGGTGCTTTGCCAAACCAATCTGCCCTCTTCCTCTTTCTCAGCTTATTTCTTCATATTCCTATTTATGGTCCTGAAAATGAAGCTTGACTTCTATACTCGATTCTATTTCCTAAGGTGTTTGATCATCCGCTGGTAGCTATTATTTTCAAACTTCAGCACTTTGAAGAAGAAAAAAAGGTTAAAGACGCGATTAAAATTTAAAGAGATTTGCCATATTTTAATAAACAGTGATGTTAATAAATGTAGAATAAATAAAGTTATGAGGATTTGAGTATTAAGAGTCTCACATATTACAGAATATTTAATGCTTCGCTAATATTTTATACATAGCCACCCTAATTTTGTAGAGCAATTCATTTTAAATCTAAAAAATGAGTATATTTATAAGTGTATAAAATGCTTATAAAGCGAAAATGTGATGATGAAAATAAACTAGAGTATAAGAATCAAAAGGATAATTTAAATAATGTATTAGGGAAGCTGAAAAATGAGCAACCATGTCCTTTAAACAATAAACTAATTCCTCAAAGATTTTCTAACATACATTTTTCACTACAAAGTCTAAGGAACTAAATGTGACATTCAAAAACACTCGTTTTGCTTTATTTTGTAGAAAAGTAGATATTGATTTTCATCCCCAAATTGACCCGGGATCGTTCCTAAAAATATTAACCAATATTTTCCTGGTCTCGATCAAATATGCTCTTGGTCTTTATTGAACTGAAATAGATCCTAGAACGATCTCCCAGGATTAATTTAGAAACACGATTAATACTGATACAATTATTATGATTTAAAGTATAAAGTCATTTTAATTTTCAAAAAAGATAATAAAAGTCAAGCATCAAATAAATTAAAATAATTGAAAGACTAAATGAGAAATTACGTAAAACAACAGGAGAGAAATAAATTAAGGACTCATTTTAATTATACATTCTTAGTCCCGTGCTCTTTATTGTATATATAAATGACCGAAATAATAAATGTATAGAAATATTAAAAATGTTCCTAATAATTAAAAACCGAACAATGGTGCAAATAGCGATAAAAAGTGATTGAGTCCGTTAAGAGCATTGGCAGATGATGAGCAGTCAAGGATGTGTGGAAGCAGAGGCAAACTTGGTAAATGGAAACTGTATTTTTCAGTTGAACACAATCACGTTTGGTTTCTAGGCACAATTAATCTACTGTGGATGATAATAATAGTACAAGTAACGTGTTTATTAAATTAGAAGGACTGTAACTACCTCTTGTCCGTGCAATCCTACCCAAATATAATGGCAGGGGCAACTTTTGTGGTTTCTAACCTTTATTCTTTCCTTCATTTAACTACTATTCTTGGTTAATAGTATATGACACTCAAAAGAATGTATTTTATATCAAATTCCTAAGTTTTATAATTTCATGAAAACAGGATTAAAATAAATGAATTCCAATATTTCTGGATGGATTTCAATTTCAGGAGCAAATCCTATTCTATTGCAGGATTTCGCTTCTCAACACACCTTGCCAAGGATCACCAAGTGATTCTGGATCGTCTTAAGATCTAGAGGGTTCCAATCCCCCGACCCAAAAGTAGGTCGGGGGATTGGAACCTGGAACCTGGCACCTGGTTCTCTATCTTGCTCGAAAACTCTCAAATCATAACTAGGATGTAAAGGGTCTTTCAACAAGGACACTCAAGCTTTGTCAGGCGATAGTGGCCATGTTGTTAAAGCGACATCTGGCATTTTAAGAATGATGAGTGTTGTAGGTTAGCAGAGCTTATATATATATATATATATATATATATATATATATATATATATATATATATATATATATATATATATATATTTATTTATTTGTTTTATGAATTTTTAATAAACCGAATAAACTTTGACATGAGGCTTAGGGTCGTGCCTCGGTGATCGCTTGACGATCATCCTCTAGGAGTGCTAAACTTTATATTTATTCTTGAATGAATAAACAGGGTTTCTTTCTTGACTTTATCAAATATTGCCACTTCAACTCGTTCGGGGATAATTAAAACAGTGCATTTACTAAAGAAAAATATACTTTAATGAACATAACCCATCTCACTAAATAACATACAATAAATACAGATCTAATAGACTTAAACAAAGAGAAAATGGGATTACTGGTTGAGCTCTCGCAGCTCGCTTCGAGATAAAATTTTACAGGAGAACAATTTTTAAGTTAATATTGTTGTCCTTGGCCAGACATCCACTAAACTAATTATTATGCACGTGGACATAAACCACAGGATTATTCTCTACTTACATAAGGTAATGGAGATTAAATACTCGCGACCAGTTAGACTATCTTCGGAGATTTTGGATCCGGCGAAGCGTTCCTCGAGTTGTTTGTTTTTTTGCTCCTTAGATGGCATTCGTCGACCTGCCTGTCGATTTGACGGGTGACGTCACGAGGGATCTTGGGTGGAGGCGACTTCAAGCTAAAACTTAGCCCTTCTACTTTGCTTCCGGACGAGATGAAATCGTTGTCTTCTTTTTATTTTTTTTATCTAGTTGGGGTTTGTCCAACTCAGATAGAGTAAGATTTAGAGTCCTCAAACTGGCTAGCTTGATACTCAATATCTTGAGGGGCTCGAACGGCGCCGAGCTTCCTTGGTACGATCTGGTTTTGTAAAAGGACTGCAAAGTTCTCCTAAACTTGCAGAAAACTTTCTACCGGTAATTTTTCTGTTTCCTTATCGAACTCGAAAAATATCTCAACCTGTGACTTACTTGTCTCTTCCGTTAGAACGAACAAAAAGCCTCGTTTCCTCGGGTCAACCTGTAATATACACAAATTACTCCCGCAGGGTTGGAGAGGTGGAGAGAGGGGGGGACTCGCAAGGTGAGACCTCAGATTGGTCTCCCGCGCTTGGTGTCTTGTAGCTCGGAGAGAGGGTAATACGAGATCGGCAGTTTGCACTTTGGAATGGATTGTTTATAAGTACACCCTCGAAGGGCCTGCCTTTTGAGCTGAGGTCAGGAATCTTTCTCGTAACATTTAACCTCTTGCCCGTTTTCCTATGTTACTGGAGAACATCGGAGGGGTAAAGCTAAACCCAGATGTCTTTTGTTATTATTTCCTTGACTTCGATACATATATATATACTAAACTCTCATTATTCCTCTACAATGAGTAAAGATGAGACTGACTGGGTTGTATGGTTAGACTAGGTTGCAAGGGCGTATAATTCGATTGTGCATAGTGTGGTGGTTATCTATCCATGCCAGTATTTGTTTTACTATGAAAAGAGAATGAAGCGTTGTATGCCGTTATGCGAAAAAGAGTGCAGTCTATGACAGGCAAATGAGAGGTTTCATTCGTTCGGAGTGGGTGAGAAAGATTTGGAGCAAGAGTGGAAAAAGATTGATTGAATGTTAAAAAATGAGGACCTATATAATAATAAAAGTATAGGTAGAAGAGTGTAAGTTGTGTATTGGAGAGAGATCGAGTGAAGATGGCAATTAGTACACCAGAGTCGAGTCAGTTGAAGAAATGGAGATGACCACAGGAATATGTATGTTGTGTTGCATGCAATGTGTGAGTATACAAACAGAAGGTGAGAAAGGATGAATGAGAGAATGGATTTGATCAAGTGGATATGAATAGAAAGGAGTTGACAGGGCGAAAGAAAAAGCAAAAGAAGAAGACTGAATTGTGTAAAAGGGTTATGATTGGAAAAGGTGAATTATGTGAAAGGGTTATGAGTGATAAATGTGAGTCTGAAAATTATTTTTCTTGGTTTAGCAGAATTGCGAATGAAAAGAGTGAAGCAGAAGTTTAAAATTTCTGGTAGAAATCTATGACTAATGTGAACAGAATGAATTTGTTAAGGCGGATAATTAAGAATGTTTTGATGTCTAAAGAACATGTTTTACATTGTATGGGAGTTGTGAGTGAGGAAGAGAGGAAGGGTTGAAATAGGAGTAAAGGATTTATTTGAAAGGATGTACTTACCTAAGTTTCACACATAAGATATGGAATTAGTGAGTAACTTGAGTAGTGTGATTGGGAAAAGAATAAGTAACGAAAGTGTGAATGTTAAAGAGAATGGTGGTAGTGGAGGATCCATGAAAAATATTTTGTGGCTAACCTGAATTCCTCCCTCTGAGTAGTGTGAGAAAGAGACTTTGACTATTAATAATGGTTCTATTACACAGAATTGATAATAAATAATAGTACCACACAGATGTGGAGTGAGCGATAACCTCTCTCAGATCCGAATTAGACTTGCCATTATGACTTGCAATTTTTGGACGTCAGCGAAGAACAAGACTGAATTTAATCCTTAGTTTTGAGATTTACCTCCATTTTGGACCTGTATCATATGAGATACATTCGATCGCAACGGTTTAAAACAAAAGTATATATATTCTATATCATTACAAAGCTCTTTCTGAATTCCAGAATACAAGAATGGATTAAAAATAATAGAAACATAAATGGGTCTGAAATTCGAGGGAAGGTCTCCGCCCCCTCAGCACCCCCCATGGCTCCGCGCCTGAATGGCGAGACAGTATCTTCCCAGAGCAATTTGACTCCCAGACAAAAGGACCAGCTAAGTGAACGCGTGGACCAGTAGAAGTGGGTAAATCGGTTCAGTATGGCGTATTAAAGTGTAGAAAGATGTTCGAATGATAGAAAGGGGCGCGATGAATGTCAAAGTGAATTGAGAGGCGTAGAAGTAAAAATGTAATTTTCTTTGAGAAGTATTTGAAGGTGAATTGACGTTCATAAAATCGATTTGTTAATCTATTATTTAATTTATCATTTTCTTAGTGTCATGGTTGAATAAAACTCCTGTAAATACTTAGAGAAAAATTGTATATGTTGTGGACTGTGAATTCGATAATCTGCTCCTATATATGTAGTATACATATAAATAATGTTTTGTTTCTGTATCTTTCACGCTTTCAACGCTCATATTCGGGTCCATAAACCCTAACTGCGCGCCATTGTAACCTCGTCTTCAGAATCCCTCAAAATCTAAAAATACCCTTGGCCCTTAATAAGGGTCTTGAATCCTGACGAGGTTCGTCTAGCCTTAGCTCATTCGGCGAGGCCCGTAAAGACCCCATGAACACATCCTCATCTAAATCTACTCCACCTCCAGTTACTTATTCCACATTATTTCTCCAGGTATTGATATATAGCCTTAGATTTTAATAAGAAATATGTAAATATGTTATAAATTTAAGTATTCCTTCGCTGTTCCTTTCTAGTTTGACACTAGGGGAAAATATAAACCTCTAACTAATGTTAATCAATCTCAATCTCAATCACTCAAATAGAAAATCGCTAAGACATCTTCCCTGCCTGACACACACACACATCTCTTTTTATCTATCCTCCACCTGATCGCGTAACCAGCATTCTGTCTGCAGTTCTCTCCAACATACACAGCTACCTATTACATTTCCTCATTCTCACCAGTTCTCGTATGTTTTCCACTATTTCCACAACTTATAAGGCTGCCTGCCAATGCCTTTTTGCCACCTTACAGAATTGTTCCCTTTTCTGTTATTTCAAGCGAATGAACATGACTCATCAGGACAACCACACACACGCGTGAATACACTTCAAATATATCAAATGCTCATCCACACCTCAAAAGATTTCTACTCTTTCAACTAGTTATATCCAAACCTATGCATGCGGTATTTTAACGAAATCATTTATGTTTTTTTACCAATTTAAAAAACTTAATACTTCAAGTTTACCCCAAATTTGTTATTTTAAACAATCTTTAGGAACGCTACTTCCCCATAAATATACCTCATGGTACCTCGTTATTGACAATTTCCTACCATGATTTTAATATTTTTTCCTCTAACTCACCTTCAATACATTTCAACAGCTGCCGACCATAAACTCTTCTTAGCGATTCCCAAATCAAATAATCCATTGGATCGTATTTCGGGCTTTGTGGCGACTACGCATCATTAGTAATAAATTTTGGTTTATTATCGTTCAAAAAAGCCTGTGTGGTATTACTTGCTTTATAAGGTTGCCATCTTGAATAAAACAATCATTTTCTAGAAACTGTCCACGCAGTCTCACAACAACTTTGTGTTTAAAATTTTAAAGTAATTTACAGAAATCACTTCAGTCTTTTCAATATGAATAAAATGGACAGTTTTGCCGCTCCAAGAAACATTTGCAGAGAGTCAGCACAGCTCTTTTTGTGAATCGCGCTGTCTGATGATCCAGTTTATTCAGGGAAATTTCGCGTTCTATGCATCCTATGTCCGTAACATACTTTTGACGATTTCGTGGAATTTCTATTGTTAAATCGAGCTTATTGTTAAACAGTATCCTCTTTTTTTTTCTTTCATATTTTCGTTCTACCTTGCTGTGGAAATCCATTTAAATCGTTATAGGTTGAGCGATTTTACATCATCACGTACATAGAACTCTTACCGAGTGTCAGATTTTTGAAACTTGAGCGATGCCAAAAATAAGTACCTGGTTTGTTTCCTTGATACCATTTTTTATTATTTATGTGATTCATGCGATTTAATGTTTTCTCCTTTTGTGCTTTACCAATTCATAGTTTCCATGCGGTGCTTTTCGTATTGCACTTCTTCAACATTCTGTCTCGCGGTCGTCTCTTCCAACCTCTTTCTTGAAACTCTCGTAATAATTCTCACTTCACCATCCTTTGTAAATGTAGTAACCTTTAATCTGAGAAGGATCCTCTCCTGAAAATAACAGAATTAACGCTACAAGGACTTGGTGTTTTCGGGTTATGTAATAGTACGTTACTGGCACCAAATTGCAGGATTCAATAGACCCAGCGAGAAACTCCACAAAATGGACGCGCGGTGGTCTTATTAAATCCTGACAAACTCCACACATATAAAATAATAGGTCTATATGAGAATAAGAAGATGAGAATGTATATATTAATTTGCATATATGAATTTGTATAGAAAATAAGAAATGAAAATATATATGTTAATAGAGAGGAGGTAAGCAGTCGTTGCAGGTACGCGCGGAAACTCACAAAATACGAACGCGGGAAACGGATATCAGGTCAAGACACCTGAGTCAATAAGAGGAAACGCATAAACAAACAATTCGCTTCTTGGGATAGATTTATCGGAATACGGGAATCTACAAGGCAGCTGGGCAAATAAAGAATCTGACTAAAGGAAATTGAAACACAGATTTGTGACAAGCGAATCCTGTAATAGAGATCAAACTATTGGAATATGTAGGTAAATTTGATACACATGGCTGTTCGGTAGCTCCGCCCTAGTGTTGAAAACTAATGAACCAAACGAAGGAGGCTCGTCCCACAGACGAGTCTAGGCAACGCCCCATAGGTAATAAAACTGTATATATAGTCGAGCAATTCAGTAAGCCAAGTCATTAAGAATTATTAAGACTGTAAGATCTATTCTGTTTTAAGACATTAAGATTAATTCTTTCCCATCTTAGCTTTACGGAATCCTTTTAATTCTCTTAAGTCCTGTCGCTCCAGAATTCAATACTGCGCGTTGAATAGAAAACCTGTTTGTCGCCCGCAAAGTACTTCGTGAATTGCCGCTTTCCCCTTTAATGGTCGCGTATTAGAATAAAAGTATACTTTTGCTACGTCCTTTCGCCAATTCCTTCTTTACCTCGATTACCCCAAAACCTTCGGTAAGCCCAGCCTAAATCAGAGTAACCGCGAAGAATCATTTAAGGAGGCAGAAACTTAATCCACCTTCACTATAAATTGCCTCCCTATTGACCGAACGATATCTAAATGGGCAAACTCTGAAACGGGCGTTTCCAGCGCATCTAAAGTAATCTAGAAATTAATTATTTTCATCATTATTTATTATTTTAAATGCGAAAACAACATATATGTTGTCGTTTTTTAATTTCAAATATTTGATCAAAGGTTTGGTAGGAATTGTTTTGTTATAATTTGTATATAGGACTACATGTTGCTCACATATAACTAGTTGGTTAAGAGAAATTTGGGGGGGTTACATTTAAATTACGAAACAGCGATATGTACTTTTATTTTACTCCTTTTTCTGATTGCATCTTCTCTTCTACAATTGTACATTTGATATGTGAAAGGAAATAGCGACACATAAAAGATGGAATTATTCACTTCAACGAAAATTAATAATGTGAATTAATTTAATTTATTGCACTGAATATTATATCGCTTCAATATATGTAGTATGAAAATAAAGGATTACATAAATTGTTAGCTAGGCTTTTTACCGTATGTTAAAGTTCCTTGATTTCATTAAAATTAGAGGAGAAAATGGCGATTGGAGACGTAGGCTTCGGATCGTGTCGCTTTGTAGTGATGAAAGTTAAGCGGTTAGTGGCGACCTTCACCTTGGATTCTAGCAGAGATGGAGACGTCTAATGTGGCCTTTTTAAATTTAATTTCACTTAAAGGCGCCCGTAGTCAAGGGCATGGCCGCCGAAATTAGAATTTATTCTCTCCTTTTAGTCTGGCGTTACTTCAAGTCTTCTCGTTGGAGGAAGGAAAAGGATTGGAAAATGAGATGAACCCCTTAACTAAAGCGCTTCTTGACAGCCAGATTCTATACTTCCAATTTGGAAGGGCGCGTGTCCCCAGAGTGAATTTGGAGGACGTTAACTATATGCTCTTTGCTCTGGGGGATTGCAAGGAAATCGATGGCGTGGCTCCGGTTGAAGAGAAATAGTTTCTAATGGAAAGTTGCTTCCGGTGGAACCGAAACGAGAGAAGAACAATCATATCTGACTAAACGCGGAGAAGCTTCTCTTCTCTCTATCCTCCAAGCAGAGGAAGTCTCCTACTCGTTCGATCACATGATGGGTGCGTGTGAATTCCATGTGACAAGTTGTATCTCAACATTTATTTATTGATCTTTGTATATTCCAATCCACGTACAACGAGTCCGTGATACAATAGATCGCGAGAGGGAGATTCATAGTCAATCCAAAACATGCATCTTAATTCTTTATGGCACTGCCCCATTTCATTGCGCCTCTGACCTGGGTTCGAACAACTTCTCTGCTTTTACTCTCATGCTTTTGACGCCTACCTCGTGTGCGACTTCTCTTCTAATAAAGAGATAAAAAAGCCAAGCCTCTTCAATGTCTATTTCGATTTTTAGAATTACCTCATCAGTAATTACCATCATCGAATCCCATAGGAAAAATAATAATTTATTAGATTTAGTTGCATAACATTCGTTAGCAATTAGAGCCAGAACACGTTACTCATTCTTTTCTTAGCCTGCAGCAGTCTTCAATAGAAGGTCCGCTCCATTCCTCACTACAGTAAATTCATAACTCTTTCTTACTCTTTGTTGGACGCGTTGTTTTTATTCCATCTACATATTTGTTCTGAGATTTAGTTTTAGGCTCAGTGATGCCCATTTTAAAAGGTTAATTTTGCCATCTCCAAACTATTTTTTCACTACAATTGTCCTATCCTTTAGATCCTGCCATGCCGCAATCCAAACTGCCTCCCTTGCATCAAGTTCCTTGCTGATTGTAGGTTTTCTTTCAAAATAATGATGTATTTCTCCTCATTTATCTCTGAATTTAACAAGCAGTCATCTATCATTATCAAAAAAGAAACCCAATAGACAACATTGCGATTCCCACTTCTCCGAGCCTTACGGTTGGTATAGTATTTTTCTCTTATCGCTCGACTATATTTTTATCCAAAACTTTTTTACCAATTATTGCCAAATAGTCGAATTGTAGCTTGACCGTTCCATGATGCTTTGTTTAAAAATGTCTTACCAAGGTGAACAAGTTCCTTTGCAAACGTAAG
Source organism: Ceratothoa steindachneri (assembly GCA_963969495.1). Lineage (NCBI taxonomy): Eukaryota > Metazoa > Arthropoda > Malacostraca > Isopoda > Cymothoidae > Ceratothoa > Ceratothoa steindachneri. The sequence goes on along the minus strand of CAXAKS010000012.1, from coordinate 13,177 downwards.
CCTTGCGGCAACATGAATGTTGCGAAAGTTATTTACTGAGCGACATTTATTAGGAAGGAAAATGGGGCTTGATCTTAGCGCAGTTTTACTCTCAAAACACTCTTCTGCTCTCTAGGCATTGTAGTATTTTCTAATTCCTAATAACATTACTCACAAACAACAAACAAATTTTATAACCAACAATACACCCCCCCCCCCCCGCCATAAAGCGTCACCTGCTCCTTCTGCCCTCCACAATTTACGACCTCATCGTTCCTGCTTAAATAAAGACTATCGAAAGAAAGAGAATAAACCACAACATTTTGTCTGGAACAGAGAAAACCTGCCTATGTAATTTTCTATTGAATTGAATTATTTATCACATATTTATGGGTAACGTTTGACCGCAAAATAACACCCTTTATCTCTTACCCCAATTCGCATCTTTTTGCCATTATCAATTAGGAAATAATGAGCTTCCCATTATTCTTATTCTTCCATCCTAATATAGCGAAAATAAGACCTAAAATGAAGGAAATTAAAAAGTCGAAAAGGTAATAGCAAAAGTATAACATGGTAGCAATTCTCTTTTCTCTCACACCAATTTTGATTTGAATCTAATTCAGATTTCACGTTGGGTTTTATTCTACTGGTTAACCACGAGGAGGACTTTATGAACATGTGGAGACGAGAGTTTCCATAATAATAAAATCAATTCAAAATAACCTGGGTAAGATACGAATTCCTCTGCCATAAAAAAGAAAATGGTAATATTCGAAGCAAAGTTTAAACTGTAATTTCTGATTCATTCAACAAAAGTTTTGTTGTTTCCTGAATATAAAAATACGGCCAAACATTTCTTGTAGGAACACAAATACTTGACTGATCCAAACAGACTCCAATGCAGTGGTAAATATTTAGTTTGGTGTGACTTGAGAGAGCCATTAGACCTCTCTGACACGTTTGTGACACATTATCAAACGGGAATTGATAAAGAGAAGTTTGTGGTTTACACTACCATAAAGAGGTAACAATATCCTTTTTCAGTTATTTTTCCTCATCGTTTGCACAAAAGTTTAGAAAGGGAGCAATTTTCAGGGCTCCATCGCCTGTGGTCTTTAGCAATAAATCATTTATTTCTTCCAATATCTTTTATCTTAAGGAATCAGAAGTGATCTTATTGGGAATGGTTTTCAAGTTCCACCTCTCAATGTATCCACTACATACTCTTCTCCACCACTTTGTGTCTCTTTCATTCCTTCTTTCACGCAATGGAAATCTTTAATTGGTTGCAAAGCCTCAATTTTTATCATCCACAAAATCACGTCTGTGACCTGAAAAACGGTGTAGAGAAGGTGATAATGGAAATACTCTACCTATCTATCGTCATTAATTTATCAACGATTATAGAAGGGGGGAATCTGATGTTGCTGAACTTAGATTATGCTCTTTTGGGGGGATCAACTGTGTATTGCGAATTTCCTGTTACACTCGTTATAACTCTCTCAACAAAGGACACAATGATAGATTTGATGCAATTAGACACGTGTGTCATAATTTGAGAAGAACCACTTTGTGTCTCTTTCATTCCTTCTTTCACGCAATGGAAATCTTTAATTGGTTGCAAAGCCTCGATTTTTATCATCCACAAAATCACGTCTGTGACCTGAAAAACGGTGTAGAGAAGGTGATAATGGAAATACTCTACCTATCTATCGTCATTAATTTATCAACGATTATAGAAGGGGGGAATCTGATGTTGCTGAACTTAGATTATGCTCTTTTGGGGGGATCAACTGTGTATTGCGAATTTCCTGTTACACTCGTTATAACTCTCTCAACAAAGGACACAATGATAGATTTGATGCAATTAGACACGTGTGTCATAATTTGAGAAGAACTGTGTCTGAAGTCATGTCCAAAGACCAATTAAAGAAAAACACCCGTTGTAAGTCTACCTCCGGTTGGAAGGAGAAATGCAGAGCTAATGAGACGCATTGTATCGACACAACAGCCACAACTAGGCTGTTTTGACCATCACCTAACATACTCAAGTTCGTCTAAACCAGTTTCTTGAAAACTTCATGCTGGTAGATTCCATGTACGAGCTGCAATTACCAAACCTCTCTTCTCTGGAATCAATATTAAAAAAGGGAAAAATGGTGTAATGAAATCAGAACTGGACAATGGAAGACTGAGAGAAGCTCATTTAGTCTTATTAATCCCTGGTCACGTTTATTTCTATCCTCAGGACATCTTTCCCTATGAAGTTACCGCAAAGAATCTTTTAATCCCAACTGCCTGACCTTCACCTTCAACCATCTTTTGGGCAGACATATTTTGGTATTTCTCTGCTCATGCTGTTGTAGTCCATAATTGGATTACTCAGGATATTTTTGAGTTTGGCTGTCCATCCTACAGTACAACCATTTTTACCCTGTAGCACCCTCTGTCCCAAGAATTATTAAATACCGTCTCGGAGAGCATCATAGAGAACTGGAACCCATTGATTGTCCTATAAATTGGCCGGAGCTTAAGAATATCGAGCCTCTTCGGTTTGAAATGAAAAGTGATGCAAATAACCGTCCAATATTGATAGAAGGATGGCTCAAATTTCGAGGAACCACTGACAATAAACTGTATGAGACAATTTCTCGATATATGCAAGCAATTTTTGCTGTCAAAGTAATATTACTTTCATATTAACTTAAAAAACTTTCCTTGAACAATCTGCTTCCATTATTTTGTCCAGCTCTGTATATATGGAGAATCCAAAGGCATTTTAAGAGTTACCTTTTCCTGACTCCCACAATTTAGTGCAGAAAATTAGCAATAAAAAGACCTTTCGAAATAGCAGAATTTCTTGAAGAATAATGCCGTTGGAATAGATTTTATTTGTACGTTACCATTATCATATGGGTTATAATTTTCCCGGTGAGAAGTAATAAATAAACTATTATGGTAAGTGCAAAACAATAGTAATACCAGGCAATGGCTTCGCTACTAAGATTAAAATTTAAAATCGAAAAAAAGCAGACATGGTTAAATTTTTTTAAATTTTCTGAACTTCGCCAATTATAATAATTTTAAAAAGGAACTTGAAACTAAATTTTTCCCCTTTCAAAATATCACGTTGCTAAAATATAGATTTATAGAAGAAAATATATAAAAATAAATTTCCTAAACTTCACCATTTGCAATTCTTTTGGTTTTAAAAAAATTTCACAAAATTTCGATACTTATATTTATTTCTAGACTTCACCATTTTGTTTTTTGATATTATAAGAGAATTATTAGAAATAACTTTGATAAAAACATAAGTCATAACCAAACTAAGATGAAATTATTATTCAAATGCTAAAAAAAATCCCCTTCTTAAATTATAGAGTTAGTGATAAATTTAATATTTTAAATATAATAAACATAGTTATCTTGGTTCTTATTTAAATTTTAAAGGACATGTTATTTTTAAAGAAGTGAAAATATAATATTCATCATATACGGAAATATATCACGATGATAATTTCCCTTTCCTGACATCAAAAGTCAAAGCTCTCTTTGGTCAACTGTAGCGATGCACCAGATCAAAGAAACTGCATGAAGTGTATTCATCTTTGATATATGACTACATATATTTTACAATGTTGCAATTCTAATGATGAGGTAGAAGAGGCAATATGTCAGCTAGCTAAAGTCTCTATCAAACCCTCGGAAGAAGCTCCTCTTACAATCCTGAGAGAGTAATTCATAATCCAGCTTTTCTAGCGCAAACAAAAGTTTAAGTATCAACTAGCTTTATTGCGTCAGCCCTCTCCGGTATCAGGGGTAGTGAATAAACATTTCATACACTAACTCTAATCACTGCCCCTTCACCTCTTTCTTACTCATGCACCTCGAAATAACAAATATAATTAAGGACTGGCTACCCCACCAGCTACACGAAACTCAGTAATTAATATGGCAATATATGGATATTCACAAAATAGAAAAGGCCCTACTTCACCATTATATGGCACGATACGGTCAAACGTAATATCCTATGGTTAAATAATCACTAACTAATCACTGCTACTCTGCTTAAGAGAAGATTAAGCAAAATTAATTATAAACGAATAAATAATTACTCCGAATTTTTACAATTGCATCGTCTAATAATGTGACCAGAAGTCACAGAATTTAGGGCAAATATACATTCTTGTCCAAAACTCGAAAAGAAGTTACTAAAATCTAATATTAATTTCCACAATATTCATTGAAATTTGACTGCGAATTTGTTAAGGATTCCTTTTATAAAACAGGTAAAAATTCGAAACGTATGTATGGCAACACTGTCCCACGGGTATTTTACAAAGCTACTGATCTTATACTCTTTGATCAGGATGGAGAGACAGGTTAAAGTAGATAAATGCATCAGAAAGCATGTTATTCATTGTAATCGGTTAGAAATATGTGATATTACACATAATAAAGCTCCATAATGATACCTGCTCCAGATAAACTACGAGGAAAACGGTTCAGCTTAAAAAAAAAACACGAAAGATCTCATGAGGGATCGGATGTCAATGAAGGATGATTTGAGACAACAGCCTGTAACAGCCGAGAACAAGCACCTGGATGTGGCTTGCCAGACTGTCACATGAGATAAGTGTCACGCATAACCCTGTTAAGAACATTGTTATAAGGAAAAACAATGAAGTAGTTAGATTTACCTACGCTACTGAGCGTGTCTTGCGTAGTGCTGGAAATTTCCAAAAGAGTTTATCAGCGAAGAAAGCGAAATAATTCTCAAAATATGGAGGCGGTGGAGTTATGGCGCGGGGCATGGTTCCAAGAAATGGAGTATAGCCGCTCGTCCTGCGGACTACAAGAATCTGTTTCCGTAATATGTGATCCTCTCTTCTGGACATGGGGAGTACTTGGGGCTGTTTCTTTGCAGGAAAACAGTTCCTGGCACATATCAATGAGAGTGAAGCAGCTCTTGGATGCCCAAGATCTCGACGTGATTACGTTGCCTGCGCGGATCACTTGTATACGGCCTATGGAAAACACGGGGTGAGAAATTGATAGCTTGGAAACAGAAGAATGTTACTCATATCTGGTAAAGTTTGGAAGAAGAGTGTAATAAAATCACGACCAAACAATCCTCGCCATTCAGAACAATGGCTGTATATTTCTTTTTGACATTTTCTTCAATTATCTATCCGATGAATATGTTGATTTGTAGTTATCTTTGCACAGATACTTAACGTTCTCAAGTTTTGGATGGATCGTTCCTTCAAAGACATTCCTTTCTTAAGGATCTTTTTTATCCTCTGTTCTCTGAAATGAAACTTGAACTGTCTCAGAGGTGAATTTAAATGTCTGTTCTGTGCCATTTTCATGGAAATTAAACGAGTATTTAGCAAAAAATGTTTATTTCGGTGTTTTGTTCTCTACTCTAGTTTTTGGATAATACTGTATGTATATACAAGGTGTCCCAGAAAAAAAGTTAACCGTACTTTGAATTTGTATAACTCAAAACCTATTGGAGATTTTAGAGTCCTGCAAAACAAAACAAATTTAATAACTATTTATCTGTCGATTCTGGAAATTTCATTAAATTTCCTTTTATGATATTGATACATTAATTGGAAGTGAAATAAGTGAAATAATGAAACTTCGAAGTTTAATATCAACAAATATATTTAAATCCATTTTTAACAATAACACCTTCATATGGGTAATACAAATTTATTTTTTAATTTTCTAAACACCGTTTCCTTCCGCATGTCCTCCATTTCTTTCCAAGCACAGTTGCGCTTTTGATCGCATTGATTGAACAACTTTTTTAATTAACTTGTGATTTTCCTTAAGTCTATTGACTTCACGTGTGATACTATCGCTTAAATGGCTGATGCTTTGTGCTGGAGTAGAATACACTTTATTCTCTTGATATCCCCATAAGAAATAATCGCACGGTGTTAAGTCAGGGGATCTTGGGGGCCATTCAATTGTATGATTTAGCGCGACATTGCGGTTGTCAAACGTTTCTCTTAGTTTTGTTCTTACAGCAAGCTGTCTATGAGCTGATGCGCCGTCCTAAATCCAACAAAGTCTATTGAATTGATTGCCGTAAATCTGGCAGAGTTCCGGGAAGATCCTTTCGTTGATCATGCTCAGGTAGGCAGCACCATTCAAGTTATTCTCGTAAAACAATGGGCCGACAAGATAGCCATTCCCGCTTTTTCCGATCCACAGAGACACTTTCTGCTGCCAAATACGTGTGTCAAAGTTCAATGCTGGGGGGTGGTTCAGCGGCGCATATTGCCGAATGTTATGGCTATTAACCTTTCCATTCATGAAAAAGGCTGCCTCGTCACCAATCACAATGTTTTCCAAGAAACGAGCAGGTTTATGGAGAAGCCATTCGACAAATTGTCTACGACGAGGAAAATCAGTTTCAGGAAGCTGGTGTCTTGGATGCATCTTATAGGGATGCCATTTTAAGTCATGTTTAATAACGTGGTTAACCCTTTCACTGCTGACACACGTGGCCGGCCCAGAACGTGCGGAATGACTTCAGAAATTTGCGGTTGCCAAGAACTCTCTTTGTTTATTAGTTTTAAGGGTTTTATCTATGATTTTGAATGTTTTCATATTTATGACTTCCTATATATTGAAAATTGTTTAACAATTATAAATTACTTTTAAAATGCAAGAGAAATAAACAAATAATGACAATTAATAGTTTATTTTGGTATGAAATATTTTAAAACATTCAATACACAATCCAGGTTTATCAGAGTATGTGTTGCATTGAAGTCGAGTTTGGGATACTATTCCATGAAATTAGCAAACACGACATCTTTTGGTAGGATTCCTACTCTTTTCAGATACAATTTTCTCCAGAAAATGTTTACCAACTAGTCTAGGCTGAAGTGTCTGAATTGAAGCTGGTGCTGAAGAAGTCAAGCCCTTTACAATGGTCAAGCAGAACTCTAGAAAGCTTACTTTTTTCTTCTTGACAAAGTTGTATATGCCTAGGGCATCTAGTATTCTAACTTGAATGGTGGGCAATGCAAGTTTCTTGTACCATCTTGTTGTTTTCCTAGTCATGGTGTAGTAGTGTAATACCTGATCCGTTCGATCAACAGAGCCCATGTTTTTGTTGTAATCCTCAATGCATGTTGAAACCTTTTTTTTCTACAGATCCCGCCCTGGATCTTCTATTCACATTTGTATCACTATTTGAATGCATATTAGTGACCATGTATACATTCCGCTTATCATGGTAGACAAGACACATGAGGTCCTCTGTCTCAAATGTATACTTCCTTCCTTTTTCAACTTTACACGTGCGCAATTCTGAGGGCAGCCCTTTTCTATTATTTCTGACTGTACCTGTAGCATAAGTCTTGTTAACTAGTAAATATTGGTAAAGTTTTGGAGTTGTATAGTAGCTGTCTGTATATACATGATGTCCTTTCCCCAGATAATCTTTCATCAACCTAACAACTACACTTTCAGTTTTTGAGAATTCGCCGACCATTTCCATTACACCTGTATAAATGCTTTGAGCTAAGGTTACACCATTTCCATCCACTAACTTGAAGATTTTTATTCCAACTCTCTTAGATTTGATATATTGACCAAAAACGAGTGTTCCTTTCCATAGCAATAATGACTCGTCCAGACTTAGTTTAGTTAAAGGGCTATATTTTTGTGGGAAGTGCATCATGCGTTAGTTTTAGAAAGCCATCAATTTTTGTGAGACGAGAACCATCTGTGTTTTCTTGTGAATTATCTGCGAAGTGCCAAAATGTAAGCAGATAGCAGAATCTATCCCGCTTCATTATTTGAGAATATACTGGAGTAGATATAAAGTTATCCTTTGCCCAATACATATTTATCGTAGGTTCATGAACAACACCCATGAGCACCAATAACCCTATATTTTTTTTCATTTCTTCAACAGTAGTTGCATACCACTGCTTATTTCTTGAAGAAGTTGATAGGATTGTTGATGACAAAAACTGCTCTGCTTTTCTATTAGTTTCGGTTACCAGATGTTCAAAAATAACATCAGGAAAAACTTCACAGAAGACTTCGTACATTAAATGAGTATTAGCAGAGAAACATTGTTCTACATTGCGTGCACATCCGATATCATTGTCCAATGGCTTCCAATTGAAATCAGCAGCAGCGTTAGTAGACTTTGCCTTTTTTCTAGTAGGCTGAGGTTGATCATTTTCCTCATTACTACTCTCTTCGCTGTTATTTTGTAAAGGCTGAGAAAAATCACGTAAGGCAGCATTATTTAGACGTTCATCTTCACTAAAATTTAACTCATCTTGTTTATCACTTTTAGAGAATACTGAACCTATTATCTCTGCTTCATTATCAGTGTCGCTTTCATGTAAAAGTCTTTCTGCTATCTCCGGGAGCGATTTTTAGGCATATCCGCTGCACTTCGACATTTCAGGGCCAACTGATTCATCATTCACATATCACAAATGCAAACATTTTATCATTGGGAAATGGTGAAGTTGCCATCAATCGCTAGAAAAAAGCCCATTGACTTCACAGGAACGATTAGCAGGAAGACGGCCAGAACGAAAAATTGTTTATAGGCTAATGTAATCTACGAATGACAGTGTCATTCATGAGTTCACAGCATCACATTTTTAGGAATGACAATGTCATTCATGAGCAGTGAATGGGTTAAATGATGACTTTGACAATTGCAACCCATTCTTTCTGACTGATACATGTGGATTTTGAAGAAGTGTCATCGGAACATTTTCGATATTTTCTGTTGTTCTTATGGTTCTCATACGACCCGAACGACCTTTATTTCGATTTAAGCATGTTCCTTCATGTTGGTATTTGCGAACGTTTATCCAAAGTGTGGGCTTGCTTGGTGGGTGCGCACCTGGAAACCTTGTTCAAATTAGTCTTTTGTTAACTGCATGATTAAAAAGGTTCTATGGAAGTAAGCTTTTACACAGAAACGCTTTGATTTGCTTAGTAAGCAATAATGACGAGACCATACCACAGCGTGGATGAAAAACCACTGTAAAATGGCCTAGGCTTTGCTTGAAGAATCGCACAGTGACTTAGGCTACCTAGGCTCCCAACGCTTCTCTTGAGAGTGCACGGTGGCCTAGCCTTCCTAGGCTTCGTTTCATTATTTTACTTCCTTGCGCGAACATATTTTTGATAGCCTCCACTAAACCCATTAGTGTATCAATATCATAAAAGGGAATTTAATGAAATTTTTAGAATCGACAGATAAATAGTTGGTAAATAAAACACTTTTGGCAAGACCAAAAATTCTCCAATAGTTTTTGAGTTATGCTAATTCAAAGTACGGTTAACTTTTTTCTGGGACACCCGGTATATATATATATATATATATATATATATATATATATATATATATATATATATATATATATATATATATATATATAACATCCCAACAAGCCGGATGGGTGCGGGCACTGCAGAAGAGTTGACTGGTTGAATTAAATGACGAGAATGGAGGAAAGCGATAGTGAATTAATTGACAAAATAAATAGAGTCCGAATTCAAATGGTTGCAGCAGCAAATGAAGTTGTGCAGTGAGTTTTCATTGGACAAAAGACTGATGGTCAGAGAGGGGATGACATTGAAGTTCATGTTTTGTATTAGCAATGAACAAGCAAAGTTTGTCTTTTTCTTTTCCGGAATGAATATGAACAGATTTGCAATATTTACGCGCTTTTTAACATTGTTAATATAACGTTCGGAAAATGATATTTTTATCCTATATAAATAAATAGCTGTGCAATCCTTAATGGTTACAACATAAATTCTCTGTTCTATTTTCGACATCTAATTTTTCTTCTCGTAATAATTTCCTATTGAAATTGTTAAACTAATTATAATTATTATTACCATCGTTGGTTCAATTGCTAGTGAAAAGAGGTTTTGTGGACTGATTTTGTTGAATGTTTAGAAGTATAAAATCTGTTCTTGGCGATTTTTAAAGTTTTGTATGAAGAGGAAAAGATAATTTTTGGAAAATAATTTCTAATATAAATGATTTCGGTCATTAAATTGTCGATGCCACATTCTTATGGTTTGAGGGGAAAAGATTAAAATGTCTTTTTTATGCCTTTTGAATAAGGGAAGGATCGGTAAATATAAGCAGCTGATTCTTTCTTTGCTAAATATCTCGAAGACGGCTTTGTTTTGAGAAGTCCTGAAGCCCTGGAATTGGAGGAAGGACACCGCAGAGTGGCTCTCCACTTCACGAGGAAATTCAATAGAAGGAAGGATGTCCTAGCTACTATTAAGGACTGCTATCTGGTTTAGTCCCCCCGGCATCATAAAAAACAGCCCCTCTACAATTCGAAGACAAGTCAATTTGGGGTCAAAATTATCAGCTAGAAAATTCCTTTCAAAAATCTTCATGAAATAGTTGCCAAGAGTAGCAGAGAGGAGGGAGGGGGGGAAGGGCGAATTGCGAAACTTTGTTATTCCCAAAAAAATTACGATTATACGAGTGCCATTTCCAACTGGCGCTACATACAAACGAGGGTGTTAGCACATCATTTAGATTTAGGGCCAAGACCGCCTGGGTCAACTGTCTCATCTTCTACTAACTTCTCACTTTTCTATCGCTCCTTCTCCTCTTTTCAGGCGCAACTTCAGTCACACCCTTCTTTACTTCTTATCCACCTTTCTTATCTACCTTTCACACTCCAAGCCTGCCTCTCAAGTTGTCCATTTGCACTCTTCTCCTTCCATAATTTCACTCCCGTACTCCACTCTTGGGATCATTCCACACTCCAACTCTTACAATTCTCTCGAACTTAAAATGCCAGAGACTTTCATACCAGTTCAATCCTTGTAGTTGCAGTCTGCTTCATTTGTACTACCATCACTTACACTGCATCCGAGATACTTAAATCTACGGATTTGTTCAAGGGTCACATTACGGTCCCGTATATCACATCTTACTTCATTCCCACACCCAGATACCATTCACTACTTACTCTTTCATGCATTCCAATTTTAGATGTCTCCTAAAAATCGCACACCACGTCAAAAGCTACAATTAACATTTCCAAATCTTTCTCACTTTCATCCCCACCACACCATACAATCAGCCTAAACCAACAGAGACATAACCCATCCCCACTTTTACTCATCAATCCTCTACCCCTTTACCTCATTCCCCATAAGATATTAAACAGTCATTGCAACTTCACAGAAACTTGTATTACACCCCTAAGTTTACCACTCACTCCATACATTCTTATCACATTCTATAATTGCTTATCTAGATCCTGGAACCATAGCATACACTTTACATCTCTTATCCTATCATTCACAAATCCATTACCCGCTCTAAGTTCGCCATGTTCATCTCCTATCATTCCCTCACACATCATTCTATTTTTGCTCAATCAAACTTACCTCCACATTCAATAGACTTATCCTTTTACTCTTACTCCTATACAATTGCAACTATGGCTTCATTTTTCCAGTTCTCTGCCACACTCTTACTTTCAAACACGGTACAACACAGGAAGACCAATCCTTAACATAGTCACCACCACATTTTCATCATCTCAGTGACCATATCATCTCCTTCCGTTGGCTACCAATTTTCAGAGCTCTCACAGCACTCACACCCTCTTTCATACCTCAATACACAACCCAATTTACGCCCACGAAACATCTACACTTATATTATCTTGCATTCCCACATTTGACCATTCATCACTGTATTCTCGCCATCTGCTTTTAATCTCTTCATTGTTCACAAGTACCATACTATTCTAGTCCCTATGGTCACACATTTATTAGTTCATCAACCTTCTTTCTTCTTCTCATCTCCTTATTCTATTTTTACCCAAACACTTCATTTAGTTCCTTCTTACTCTTTTGGATCACTTGGTTCTCTTTCCTTATCATCTCCTTGTACGCATTCGACCACCACTCCCTGTCGTTCTCATCTTCACTATTAAGCATTTGCATGTACGCCTGCATTTTTCTTTCTACTATCTGCTTCATACTATCATTCACCCTTTTGCGTTCTTTTTCACCACACCTACACATAATTCTCGCCCTCCTTCCTACATCTTTGTTTCACCTCTCACGCAAAGATAGAATGACAGAGATGCTGAAGTGAAGAAGCGAGGAATAAAGAAGAGAAATGTAATGGCAGACAAATAAAATCTATGCATTTCTTTGACTACAGCGGGAAGCGGATGAAGTGTAGAAGTGTAAGTTGGATGTAAATTTCTACCATTTTGTAAGGGTTCGAACTAGGTAGCCTTTTTTATCTGCCTTTACAAAGGCACCTTTTAGCCATCGAATCAACCTCAATCTATTCAATCAATCTATTCAATTTCACCTGAATGCTTTAAAGATTACTCATGAAGGCAAACGTTCATTTCTATTCACGATATTCATCGTTAATATTCACGAAATTCTTCATCGTTAATATTCACGAAATTCTTCATCTTCAGCAGAAATTGTAATGAAAATAAGTCATTATTCCGCAATGGCCAAATTTAGGGCTCGAATTTGTTTCTTTTTATGCCTCGTCTCAATTAATTCCTGTACATTTATTTATTTATTCACTTTCTTTAATTGCAATGAATCTATGTCAAGCAGATTCCGTCTTTGTTTTTACATTTCAAGTACAATTATCGGTTTTTCTCTCATTTATTTCATTCGGTTAATTTTGCCACTTTTTCTTCGTCGCAGAACTGATCGAAGGAAATCCCAAGAGGCAAGACTGTATCTTTGTAAGCTCTAGCCACTCTATAGGGAAAGGACATACAGTTGTAGAGTGGTTTATAGTCATTTCCGGGTGGATATGACCCCCCCCCCCACTTGATGCAATCCTGCAGTGAGACAATACTACTTGGATGTTCATCAACTTCAGGTTAAGTTTCAGTCGAACTTCCACTTCACAACTGTTGCGTGGACCGCTAGTACAGAGTGGTGGTACGAAATTCCCCTAGCTTGCAACAGCCTTCCCTCACTCTAACCTGGGTCTCTCAGGGCAGCCTCAATGAAAGCGCGAACTCACTTAATTGTAGTACTATTACCCGGGACCTGCAGTTGCACAGGCTGTAGGATCAAAGGCTTTCTTCTCCCTTAATCTCCCTTAAGCGATCGGAGGGAGAAGAGATGCCACCTGCTCCTGGCGACCAAG